>JAEQBH010008292.1:0-75485 GCA_016808115.1 Tetrastigma voinierianum | reverse complement strand
TGTAATAGATTTATAGATCCCAAGATGAATAATTAAAAGCTATCTAGCTTGATGAGCGATATATGAGTTAATAGATATTATTAAAATTATAATAAATGATTATAATATATAGTTGATGTATATAATGATTATAATACTCCAGCTGACTTTGGATTTTCAATATCTTTAATGATATGATTTGATGTTTGGATTAATCCAATCAGTTTTGTGCTTTTCACGATTGCTGCCGTATAAATAAGAAGACCGATAACGAAGATGATGAATAATATCGTAACATAACAATCGATGTGATGATATCCAGTTAGCGATGGTAGCTGAAAAATAAGATGAAATATAAATCTAGTTAAAGAATACGACACTGTTAAACAAACAAATGAAGGTGAAGATCTCTGGTCGGTGAATTTTAGATAAAACCATAAGGCTCCATTCTCTTTTTTAACAAAAATAGGCTACAGACTCAGATAAGCAAAAACGAAAGAGCGGCTACAGTTTTGAAAAGAATCCCAATTCATGCGCGCTTTTTCCTTTCTTTTTCTTTACAATGAATTTCTTAATATTAAAAACATTTAAAACCGTTTTTTAATGAAATTGGAAAAATAATAACATGTGATCTAATTGTTTCAAAATTAGAAACATTCATATAACATCTCTTTGATGCAACTTAGTTTGATTAGTTTAATTAATATAAATGACCTAAGTCACTCAAATCTATAACAAGCATATTAGAACCCAAATAAGTTTAAATGCTTGTACATTATATTATCTAAAAATTTATTGGGAGCCAAAATTTCTAACCTTGTGTATATAAAATAAATAAATATCGTCAATTTAGCATATTAAACCAATTTAATTCAAGTCTTCATCCTAAAAGAATATTCTACACAAGTAAGGTTTATTTTGTTTCTTTGCTAATATATTATATTTCTTACTTAACAAAAGACTTTTTGTTGCACTTCTAACGAGTGGGGTGTGCCTTATTTGTTGTTTCTTTATTTACTTATTTTACCTCTTTTTTATTTATTAAGAAAAATTTCACCTCAGAAAAAGTTGCATACTGGATATCGCAAAAGTATTTTCAGACAGAAAGGATGGAAAAAGCAAAAAGGATACGTTGCTCAAATAAGTAGAATGGAAACGAATTCGTAAGATAAAACCAATTTTAACAGAAGGAAGGGAAAAGGACAAAACGACAAATAAACAAAGTAAACATGAACTCGTTACAAGTAGGGTCGGTAAACGGATTAGTCTAATTATTTTAGATTATAGGTTTAAATAGATTGAGTTGATATGATTTATTTTATTATGCAACAGCCTTATAATGTGAGTTATGGAACCAGAAAAGCAATTTAAATCTTAAAAAATACTAAAAATTTTAATTTTATAAACTTCATCATTTTGAATAAAAATAAATAATATATAATAATTAATATATAAAATAGTTGAGTAAATAATATAATACTTAAATAAACAAACTTAAATAACTAATAATAGTATAATACTATTATAATCAATCATAGAAATAATGGATAAATAGTATGAAATAATAAAAATGCCAAGCTTAGTAAATATCTGGAAAGCAAACTTAAGTAAATGATTCTTATTTATTATAATTTTTCTATTGTTATCATAATTATATAATATGACAGTATGATTTAAGCATTCAATGCATTACATTAATTAAATTTTAGATTGTTATATGACATTCATTAGTTTATGTTTGAAATAAACAAATTTTTTTTTTCAAATTCATCTCAATAATGAAATATCCTATTTGTTTTGAAAATCGAATATATTGGAAATAAAAATAGTGCCTTAATTTTTGTTAATTATTTTAAAAATAACAATATTTTGTTATTATCTTAGATTTAAGTAATAAGAATTATTTAAAATATCTTTGATAATTTGGTTAATAAATTTAATTTAATTTAATAACTTCATTTGCAATTTCATTTTTTTAAACATATATGATTGAATAAAATTAAAAGGATAAATAAAAAATGAAAGTGTAAAAATTTAAAATATGATTATTGAGATAAATAAAAGCATATTCAATATTAAAAATGCAACTTTATTTAATTCAAATATATTCCATAATTTTTTCTAGCACAAGATTCTTTTTAAATATTAAGTATATATAATTATATTAAAAAATATATATTTAAAAATTGAAAATAAAATAGTTAAAACAACATAATTTATTATATTAATCATATATTATTATTTTTAAAACCCCTATCTTATAAAAGTAGATAACTTATAGATGAATCTTTAAAATACCGATTAATAAAAGCCCAGTTAACAAAAATTTAATAAAGATTTGGATAATTAAAGGTTGTCAGCGCTAACTAGACCCCACACACATAGATTCACAGTAAAATGGAACAAACTAAGTTGATAGGTTTTATTGACTTTAAATTTTACTCTTTCCATTATCTTAAAAATTCGAAAGTTAAAGTAAATTTAGTAATGCAGAGGCATACATATTATTATCAGCTCTAATTGAAGCATGTAAGCATAACTCAGTAAGTGATCTGTTAAGTAATTTCTATGAAATTGAAATGAATATCAAATTAAAAAAGAAAATGAAGAGACAAGAAAACAATCAGACCAACAAACCCCATATAAAAGCAATTTCTATAAGAGTGAAGTATATATCAAAATTTAAGAAAAATGAAAGAGACCAGATATGACAAACTAGCAAACCCAACTAATTTTTAAGAATGGTGGTCAAGAAAAATGAAGACCCACTAGGACCAGCATGGAACCCAGCCATGTGAGGTGATTCAAGAACATTTTGGAGGATCATTACCTTAGCACAATCTCAAATTACCTCCATGAATGGAATTTAAGAAAATTTGTGTTATTTTTTTTTGTACTAATTTTTTAACAAGAGACTTGGTCATAGGGTTTCAAATAATAGAGCATAGAAGACTTCATCTACACCATTCTAAATTAAAACCATGGTGGATGTGAGTTGTGGACATGGGACAAATTTTTTTGTACCTTCTTTGTTAATTTCATTTTATTGAATTTTTCTCATGGTTTTGGACCTTTTTTCCATTGGAGTTTTCTGGAATTTACAACCATATCCACTAAGGTCCTTATTCTTTTCTTCTGTGCTTCTATGCTAAAATTACCTCCTTTTCAAAAATTTGCCATTGTATGTATATACATATATTTATAATGAACAGATGGTGCAAATTTGGGATAACATTTATAGTTGGTATGGGATGTCTCGTTGTAATTCTCTGATTTAGAGATTTGAGGACTTTTTCTATGTCAAGCACTCACTCAATGACTTTACATAACATCAATAATGACATTACCATGATTTGGTTTTCAAATAATGACAATTCATTTTGTGGAGGCTAGAATAAATACAAAGGGTTATACACAAATATCAATTTCAAAAGAGATGTGATTTTGTTAAAAACTCTTTTATGACTAAAGGGTGAAGGACTGATAAATGCATAATATCAATTTCAAAAGAGATGTTGATTTAGTCTAGAAACTCTTTTATGACTAAAGGGTGAAGGGACTAATAAATGTATTGTTGAATATGATTCTTTACATAATATCGAAGGGATTACACAAAATGGTAATCATTATTATCTCCATTTAATAATTTATAATTATAAGGCTATCATTAAGCTTTTTAGACAAATTAAGTTTAGGTATGCCCGTAAATATGTGAATAAGGGAATACAACTTGTGACTAAAGCTATTTATTCTTTGACATGTCCGGAGGAATGGTTGGACAATCTTTTAAGTTTCTTATTATATGTAATAGCTAATGAAAATATAAGTTAATGGAAGTTCAATAACAATTTTTTTTTAATCATATCATTATTTAACAACATTCTCAAAAACAAAATATTAAATTGCATAAATTGATTAACTTTTCATACAAGAGATTTGAATCGATTACGATATCATTTATAGTATGTTTTAAATCCGAGTAATAGATCATGGACATGTGCTACAATTAATAGATTCTCTAAATAAAAGAGGAATTTTAAGATTATTGCTACTAACCAGATTAGATATGACGAAGTAGAGTGCAGTATTTGTGTGGTCCTATCAAATTCAAATTCTAAATTGAAGTATCTATACTTTGGAGTTGACATATGGATGTATTCACACCCTTCATATCATTCTAATTAAAACCCAAAAAAAATAAAGTTTATGGAAGTAGCATAATTTGATACTCACACGACAGATGAATTTTTTTTTTTTTTTTTTTGGTGGATTGGAGAATGTGGTAGGAAATGGTGAAAAGATCCCAATAGAGACCAAAAATTAATTTATTATTTTTTGTTGGGATATTCTTTTTTTTTTTTTGAAGAGATATCAGAATATTCTTAATATGTTTGATTTACTTTTTAAATATATTTAAATGATATTTTATATTTTGTGATATTTTTTTCACTTTAGACTATAATATTGTAGTATTTTTTTGTTCTTAATGTTCTTTCAACCATTAATCATTGAGTGAGACGTCGTGACTATATTTACAAAATGATGTGATTTTATAAATATGTTGAAAGAATATTTTTTAAATTTTGAAAATCCTTTTATTTAGGGTGTGGAAGAAATTTATTTTTATAAACGATATTAGCCTTTTAACTTTTCAGTACAAAAAATTTTGGCGTTGAAAACACTTTTGGATGACATCAAAATTAAAAAATTATTTTTCAAATAAATATCTAATAAAATTAAAAATACCCTTTATTGCAAAAATTAAGGTATTTTTAAAATTCTCAAAATACATTTAATATTAAAAATTGATTATAATACTTTTATTGAATAGACTATGTATAAGTTATCAGGCTTGGTTAAGTAATAAAACTTAAATCGCGCAAAAAGCGTAATATTATAGCGTAATATATAAAGTAAATATAAGTAAAAAACCGATTAATACCTTAAAAAGTTTATTTTCATAAGTGGTCTTTGCATGTAATTGCTCTTTTTATTAAATGCTTATATTATTAATTTGAGTTTTATTTGAGTTATTCTTCCTTAATTTCACTCTTTAGAAAAAATCCAGATCATGATAAATCTTTTCTTCTTTTCTATTTTTATTTTATTTATTTTATTGATAAAGAGTTAATGAGAAAAAATATATATATTAAGTGGGAAGTATCATCTTCAAGTCAAGGAACTTTAAAAATACCTTTTATTTATTTATTCTTTTATAAATTAATTGTGTGATGGTGGTGGGAATTGAAGGTCGGCCATTATCAATCATCGTTAACTTCTTGTTACACAAATATAAAATTCTATCTCAATTTATCCATATTTCTTCCCTTGTTTTTCATAACTATACTTTAATATTATGCTTGTATTTTTATGTAGTTGCCAATGCAGGACTTATTTTTATGTGAAAAATCATTTATTTAAAAAAAAATTTGGAGTCTACATTTTCATTCATATAGATCATTGAATGTAGCTAAATCACTTATTTAGGTTTAAAAAAAAAACTCAGTCTAAGGACAGAGACCCTTCACAAGGACTTTATTATACCGGTAAATATTTGACTTAAGGTTTAAATTTCTTGAAATTGACTAGTACCATAAATACATTTTTACTAAAAATCTTAAAGTGCTCTTAGTTGTGAATATACTATTTTTTTTAGGTTAATAAAAGTGGATAATATCCCATGATTTGGGGCCCTTATCGCAATGTTTCTTTCTGATTTTCTTACTTTAGATGGGTAATGTATAGATTAAAATTAATGAATTAGTCGATTTGAGTTTATTATTTAAAATAATAATAGATCGAATACATTACGTATTGTTAGATGATGATTGAAAAGTATGTTATAGACTTCATTCAATTTTATTTAGACATGATAAAAGCGCAAATCGTAATCAGGGTTTTGATTTATATTTGATAAAAATGATAAAATATTCCTTAAAGGTTTAAGACCTTAAATTATAAACTTAGTCATGTTGCGGTATAATTTGATGAAAAAGCATATTTCCTAAAATACTCATGAAACGTGTTTTAAATCTTTTATTTTGTCAGGTTATTTAACGTATATTTATGTTTTATTTGTTTTTCGTGATTTTCCGTGATGTTTCCGTGCATATGTGATTATGTGTCGTTGTCTTTGAGTGCGTGATTCCTCACTCGTTTGATATGATGTTTAGGTTTGATTTTGGTCGTTTATTTATATTTAGACGATTCGAACGAGTAAAGTATATCACGATCAGATAGAAATCAATCGATGATCGTTAACGTGTTGCGAAACTTTTAGTGAGTGTTATATTATATTCGAATATATAGGCTTGTATAAAATATACATGGGTTTTGAATGATTTATTATATCGTCACCTGCTTGTTGTTTTGATACGTTTATAAATTTTAGCAATTTGATTTATGTTTCATTAATCCATTGTAGTTTAAATCTGACAAATTATTATTATTATTAATCTTTTTTTCAAAGTTTGTTTTTATAAATGATTTGGGTTTGTGTTTGACAGAAGTTGATTTGTTTAGTTTGCCATCTCATAGCCTACCCTCACGTCATGGTTTGACTGCACTCAGAAACTAAACTAGTAGCCATGTGATGTGGCCCCATCACACTGATCAACGAGTCCACAATATTGCCCAGAAAACCACCTTATAATTTCAAGAATATCAAGTCATCTCATAATAAATAATTTAATTTTACAATATTATAACCCCTTAGGCAAAAGTCATGTTAGTCGTTCAGTCAGCTCTCCTATGATTTATAAAGTAAATATACTATAATTTCTCATAAGGTGCCTTAGAATTATAAGAAATAGAGGCTTATAACAAGTGGGTTCCTTCTCAGAGTTCTGGAACGCTCTTCTGTTGCTTCATTTTCTGTTGTTTTTTCTCAAGGTTTCTCCGAGAGCAGCTTGGGAGGTGGGGTTTGATTTGATCTTTCGCGTTGTTCTGAAATGGACGGCTGTGATGCGTGCAACGCTTTGATGGAAGGCGCAGGTGATTGGTAGACATCATGCGCGCACGAGCCGGGAGAATCAGATGCAGTTCGGTTATCGTTAGGCATCAGGCTCTGCTAATTTGCCGTTAAGTTCGTTTTGGCGTTGTTTTTGATTAATTTAGTGATATTTTGGTGGTCTTTGATGGCGGTCGCCGGACTGGCAGTGTCGTGACGGCTTTGATCCGGTTTTTGCATACAGATCCATTCTGAGCTTTTCGCGGCATTATTTTCTCCAAATCAGGTTTTGGATGAAATTTCTTTTTTTCTTGGGAGATTTCTGATAATATCTTTTGCTAAGTAAGTGTCAGGAAATTGTTGTTTTGCTGGGTTTGAAAAGAAGGTCTGTTGGTTTCTTAGGAAAAAGACAGAGATCTTTAAAAGTGGCTTCATTTTTTCATGCATCTTTTCTTGGTTTGCTTTCTTTTCACAGGACCAGTTTTGTATGTTATTGGGGACTCACTGTTTGTTCTTCTTTCTTTGGCATGTCGGAAAGAAGGGCCAAGCATCTTTCTGAAACCCCAGCCAACACAAACCATATGATTTTAAATATATTTCTCTCCACTTTTCCATCATTTTCTCAGCCACCAATCAGGTCCAGCTCATATGTGGTTATGATTAATTGAAAAACATATTTACTTTATTAAATGCTTTACTGGTGCATCACTGAACCTCTGATGCTCAAGAGGCATAAGATGCAAGTTTTCACAAATTAGCTTATTTATTGTTTACTTTATGCCTCCAAATCCAAAAAAACGAAATTCTGTTTGTTTGTTGTTATAGCATTATACAAGAATTAGATTGTTTATTGAATGAATTTAGAAGTTTTAGTCACTAGTAAAGAGATTTAGTCATTGAAGTACAAGCCCTTTGTTAGTAGGTGTGTAGTACAAGGGGATCTGAAAATTGGGAGTGTCAGGGAAGTGAACGTCAAGACCGGTCTTCCGGCGACGACCAGTACCGAAAGGCTAGAGTTGTTTGATGATGATGAACATGTTCTCGGCATCCGTCATGATAGAGGATCACAGGTTTGAAATTATGAGCTTACTACCTCTCAGTTTTCTTCAATTTACATCATCATACTTTTTGTTTTTGTACTATCTATTCTTATCTGTTGGTTGTTCTATAGCTGAGATTCAAGAACATCCAGTTGACCCACTTTGTTTGCATCCAAGAACAGAAAAACAATTCTCAGCGCCACAACGGTTTTGACAGAAGCTGCAAAGCTTGGTTGGGGTTCTTTTCTTAGCCTTAGCCAACAGTACTGCGTGTTAACGTTTGACTTGATTGCGTGTTATTGTTTCAGTTTCTTCTTGATTTTGAGACTTGAATTGTAGTTGTTGTTGCTGAAATTGTCTTGGTGCCAAGTAAACCTCCTTTTCTTGGTATTGGTTCTTGACTTGGTTTGCTTTAATTTATTTTTTTTTACATTGGTGAAATTTTGCTCAAATCAATGATAGAAGTTATCTTGAATTTGTTTTCAATGACTAGATTAATGAGGTGTAGTTCAATGATTAATATTTTTCACAGTGTCGTCTACAAATGAGTATATATCATTTTCCAATTGCCCTTTAGTTGTTTCTTAATAAGAAAGAAGACTATGTTTAATCCTTTACTGGTAATTGTATACTTGATGAGGTCAAATCATAGGTTTAGCATTGCCTTTTTTATGAAACATTCAAACATGTCGTTGCCCGTATGGCCCTCGCCCTTCTTTGAATATTTGCAAACGATAATGTTATTTTGCCCCAATCATTGTATACCATATTTTAACGATGGAATGATAGGGGTTCAGTTCAGAGCGCTTCATTACCTTTTGTTTCTTTCTTCCTGAATGTGCAGAACTTATTCCTCCGTTGCTACTCCATCCAGAAATAATCGACGGTGAACCAGGGACATAGTGATTGGATCCTTTGTGGTGGATGTCTTTGAGGAACACGAAGAGATGACACATGCCTAAACGTTTCGGGCCCTCATCAGCACACAACCTCAGATACCCTGACAGTCTCGAGGATGTGATTATCGGGCAGGGTTGGAAGCTTCCAATGAGTCTGACTGAACAGGTTGATTCGAAGAAGCCATCAGGAGGGAGGAGCGGTTTTCTTCTTCTTCTTCTTCTTCTTCTTTTTCTTCTGAGCTCGAGTTTTGTAGATGGTCGAGGTGGCTTTTCTTTTCAGTCTTTTCTATCTTATATTTGTTTTGATTCCCTCATGTGAATGGAAGACAGATTCTCCACTGCTGGATCTAAAGTTCCTATCTGACCTTTATCTGGGTTTTTGTCCATGGTGGTATAATCTATCTGAATTGGTGGTTGTCTGTAAATAGTTTTTGTTAAAAAATTATGATGTTGTAGTTGTGAGGTGGGATATGAAACAGAGGGACAACAGGGCTCTATGCTACTTCACTGTCTTGTCTTGTATATTGCATCAACCTCTTCCATTTCCTATCACCTCATTTCTGTTCCCGTGTGTTCTCCTTTCATTTTTCTGTATTTTGGGAGCTTGTTTTGGATTATTTTTGAAAAGTATTTTATGTTGCCAGCAGAGGCCAGGGAAAAGCATGAATGAAGCAGTTTGGTTGATAGTGTCTGGAAGGTGACTGTTTTGAGAATATCATATTTTAGATTGTTTTTGAGTTTTCAAAAGGGTGTATTTGGTTAAAGGGACTGTAAATAACTAAGACACAAGAAAACTCTAACCTTCCTCTAGAAGCTTTGGAGATACTGACCATGTTTGGATATTTTTACCATTATCTATTTGGGTTCCCTCTAAAGCATATCAGGTGTACTACAACACTTTTCTCATAGTTAATCTATTTAAGAATTTAGGTCGTGTTCAGCTCTTGTTCCTCTAAAGAGTCCATCCACATTTTAACTTTCCATCACCTTCATTTCCTGGTCCTTAATCCTCTTTCAAAATTCAGCTCTTATGACCTACATTTTTGTGTATCTATTTTTCAAATCAAATATCACCAAAATGCAAGAAAACACATCAACATTCATTTCAATTAAAGTTCAACATATGAATGCTCACTGATACGTGATTCACTAAACAGTAACTTTTGAAGATAGAGAGGGTTATTCTTAACTTTGACAAGATCAAATAAAAAGGTACCTAAATATTTGACCCAAAGATAGTAATTTGATTTAGTTTATTACGAACATTAATTACTTATGATGCGAAAACAAAGTATATAATAAACATAGAAAATGTTTATGAAGACATATAAAATAAGTAAATAGTATTATAACATTTAGAAATCTGGAAGCATGTAACCAAAGTTAAGTTTCTTTTATAGAGCTTTGACAATTGTGCACATGAATAATTTCCTTCAGTGCGTGCAGTTATGTTGCTTTTTATAAAAGACACAACAATTAATTTAAGTTGTAGTAAAACAACACCTAAGAATCTGATTAGTTCATTTACAGGTGGAACCTAGCAGTTAAGTTTTTGTTACAAAACAGCTTTACATATATAACACACTTAAGTTTCTTTTACAGAACTTAACAATGATTAGTTGTGAAGGACTTAGCAGCGTAACTACCGATTAAGTTCTTTCATTTAATAAAGCAGATTAGATAATTCTCTACCTGAAGTATTACTTTAAATTTCATTTTAATATCAATAATTGATTATGTATTTAATTTAATTTTATTTTGTTTATAATTGATTAATAAAGGGAATAAATATTATTTATATGAAGGGGTGGGTTCCAAATGAAATATTCTCCCATATGAAGGGTTGCAAATCATAAATGTGTTAGACTTTAGTAAGACTGTAACATATATGAAGAATTGTTGAATACTGTTTGTTAGATTTTAAGAATGGTCCAAGGAAAATAATGTTTCAATGAAGTTTATGTTCAATGTCCAATAATTTTAACTTCTGTAACTAAAGAGATGATGAATATAAAGTTTTTCATTCTGATTAGTTGTATTGATGGATTGTGATTTCCATTATGTACTATAGAGAAAGTGACAACCATATGAGTATGAATCAGTTATCAATATTGATTTTAACACTCAACCTTGAGTGATTTCAATGATGAAAATAAAATAGGCATAAGTTATGATCTTTCTGTTGCTTGATTCTGTGACTTTGGATACATAGAGATGTTGATGGTGAAATGAATGTCAACCCCTATCTAGGATAGCCAAGTGATCATAAATTATCGTTGATAGAAGAATAAATTGGAGAATATAAATGCATGCAGAAGGAAGCACAAATGAACAATTTTTAGTTGCAATTTGAATATCCATATAGAATAGTACCAAATATTCTCAAATAAGAAAGAATTGTGGAAGAAAAGTTGTGTATGAATGCTTTGAAAAGAGGTTCTAGTTCATAACAATAAAATCTTAGCCTAAATGTTGTACTTATTTTGTTATGTCGATAAAGAATGAGTGACTTTGTACAAAATTCACAGTTTGTTTGAGATAATGGTTATAATTCAACACACCTTGGACATGATATCCGTGATCATCGTCATGCTGCATGATGGGTTGATTGGGTAATATGGAAAATATATGAAGAGTTTAGCTTTCAATATATTCCCAGACATTAAGATATTTGAAGCAAGTACCGATGGATAAACTATGATAGCATGGATAACTAGAGAAATTACTTTAAGTTCTCTTAAGTGCACGGAGAATCTTATAGTGTTTATATCTTATTTTATGTGTTAAAGTAGAAAATCCGGAATATCATTATTGATATAGTTATTGACCATGACAATCAATTTAGTATTTTTTTATGGCTCTTGAGTGCAGTACATTTTTGGATTACATACATCAATAAGACTGTCCTGTAATTGATGGTACATTTTTAAGAAGTAAAGTATTTAGGAATCTTATTTGTTCTTTGCGTACAGGATGAGAAGCAATAATAAGATATATTCCTTATCTCACTTTAGGTGGTGATTCGGAGAATGATGCTATTCGGAATGGTTCCTTAAAAAATTGCATTAAGCAATTAGTCATGTTGATGATCTTATGGTGGTTTCAGACTGTCATAGTAGCATTAAAAATTTTGTACAAAAAGTGTTTCCCCATGCAAGCCATGGTTTACGCACATATCAAACTTGAATTAAAACCTTAAAACGAGGAGTTTAAGGTGTGAAGTCTTTGGTTGGCTAATGATGCTGCCTTATCACCAGTTGCATAATTTAACGTTATATTTGAGTCTACTTTCCATGACTCATATTTTTTGTTCTCTTCATTGTAATTTTACGTGATGAAAAAGGAAATGAAACATATTATCGTATTTGTTCTTGTGATTGAAATGATGCTTAAAACTTGAGTAGAGTATAGTTAATCCTCAATATCAGCTCATTTGTAATGAAGTTTAAAACTACCTATTTTGTGGATCATAGACTTATTAAAATTTTGCTATATGCACCTTTTTTCTATGTTATATTGACATTGGTAGTTTTTGAAAACCTGCGCGTGAAAAAAATTATGGTTTCGATAATTTCAAGTGAATTTGATTATAGTTCACGTTTCATTTACATTCAACAGCAGTAGTTTGGATTTTTTTGACCTAAGCGTAACTTCTCATTAAGTTTTATTTGCATTCAACTTAACATCGATTTGGTTTTGTTAAGTTGATTTGAGCTAAACATATATAATTGTAATTCATTTCTTTATATTGAACTAATAAATTAGATTTATGTTTTGATTCATTAGTTTGACCTAAGCATTAATTATGGTTAAGTTTGGCTTATTGAACTTAATAGTGGTTGGATTTTTCATTGTTGTTTTACTCGAACATAAATGTTGTTAAAGTTTAGTTTACATTGAACTTAACGATTAGTTGAGATTTTCAGACCAAACTAGTTGGCCTGAACATAACAGTGGTTAAGTTTTGTTTATATTAAACATAACAGTGGTTAAGTTTTCAATTAAACAAGTTTACCCGAACATAGCGCGTTTAGTTTCATTTACATTAGACAACGGTGGTTAAAAAGATTACCCAGAGATAAACAAGTTTACACAAACGTGCTTGTCGCGCAGACCCACTCAGGGGCATGGCCGGTCCGCCCACTCAGGCAGAAGGTTTATGGTGTAACTTGACCCAAACAATTATCTTATAGGACATTTTGGGGTTGCAAATACTTAGATGTGGAACAATTCTATAATCCTCAGACTCAATTTCAAAGCGAAATATCCTGTCAGAAAACCATTGTCCAAATATTTGCAAACTTAAACAATTTAAGTGCTAAGAATAATTCCATAATCTAAACTCAACCTTGAGCCTAACATAAAATTTAAAGGATCCAATATCCAAAATAGCTTGAAATACAAAGGTCTAAAAAGAACATACTTCTTGATTAAACAAAATCGACATAAAATTTTTAAGCCAATCCTAATGATGACCATTCATAGCTAGCCATCCTCTCACTCGAAGACAGGTACACGAAGAAACTAGTCAACAAACGAAGGAATGAACTCCGACCAATGAAGACGTTAATGCGAGTCCTTGGATCAAATATACAAAATTCACTTACAAAATATAAAGATATTATAATCAATCATTTTCATAACCTTTGAGTTAACTACGATACATTTTAAATTTACAAGCGGTATGCATTCATTTAAATTCAAACTTGCCATCAGAATTGATCAAGAAACGGCTAAATCATTTATTTACTCACGGTCATCAAAACGTGGAATGGTGCCGATTATGTGAGACTTTTCAAATGGGTGGTAGCGCGAATTGTTCGTTTAAAGTGGACGAAACGAATATTACTAAGTTAAGTAACGCCACAACCAAAATACTTGAAATTTGGGTTCAAATCAATTGCATTACTCAACGAAATGTAGAATTCATTAATATAATAAAATTTAATGATGGCGAAGAAAAGTCAAACTATTATGTCTGGAACTGACGGGACCAAATCAACTGATTAAATATTTGTTTGACTGATTCCATTTACAAAACATAATATCTCCATTTATCTATCAAAAACAAAATATAAAAATTCTAACATACTTTTCTATACCAAAAGCATATTTTGATGCAGGCACAGCGAAATATAATTCATGTATGTTTCGTGATGCTTTCAAGGGAGCCAGGACGTGCTGGAATTCTTTGGGTCGACCTACGGCTCACGGATGCTGGCTCCCTATCAGCAAGATTCGTGAGACATGTTACTCAAATCTAGTGAACTCCACTGGGCGAAGTTTTCCTTTGCTGGGAATGAAGTTAATCGTACCTCTCAGATCGGGTGACACAGTATTTATAATAAGTGGTCTTAGTAGGTTTCCTAGTTGAATGATGACCGGTATCTTTCCTTGTTGGAGGACTGAATCAGTGTTTTCTCCCCATTGGGCGAGAAGTTTTCTTTCCCTTGTATCAATAACAGGTTGTGGGGATAATTGTGGTGATAATTAGGAAGTATCCTGTTACTGGTAGTGGGCATTAGGCGTTTTCCTATATCACGGATTCCTTGGGCTGCTAGCCTTGAGGCGAGTGGGTCATTGCTTTGGGCCCACCCTTAGGGGATACTATTGAGGCAGTGCGAGAGTCTTGGGCTGCTTTCCAAAATCCTATCCCGCGGGTTCAGTCAATCATGACTGTAGCTTATCGAGCAACCGTCGATTACTCCTGACCTTTGATAAGTGAGGCGTAGGCAAGAGGTTATCAACTTCTTGGATGATTAACCCTGACTCCCGTGGCTACTAGGGGGTTTGATTAAGGGCTTTAGTCTTTGTCCCGATCTGTGATAATGACGACTTTTGATTTAGCGCTTTATTTAATTTGTGGCTTCTAGCCCTTGAACTCTACCATATTCTTGTTGCACTTTGTTCCCTTGTTCAAACTTTCCTCTATGGTTGGAGCTTCTGCTTTTTTTCTCGTGGATTCGTCAGGCTATTGTTCGGGGCTACTTTGGTGGTTCTGATATCTCATGATTGGTCCCTCTGCGTCCCCATTTACCACGTGATTAGTGTCTCCTCTTCCTTCTTCTTCGATCCTTCCCGGGTTGTTGTCTAATTGAGTTTCAGAAGCACAAGGTTCAAAGTTTGCTTGGTTGGGGTTACATTTCTTGCGTTCCGCTGCTTTTTCTTGCCTTTGCATATCTCCATGGGTTAGATCCACTTTCCTGAATCTTGCATGCGAGTGATCCGGTGGGTGTCGATTCGGGGCGAGCGGGTGGTCGTCAGATGGTTTTGGCTATGGTAATTACGGAGTGTCGAGAGAACCTCCTTTCCCCTTGGGTAGGCGAGCCATCAGTAGAATCAAATGTCTGCTCGAATATTTGAGTGCTATATAGAATCTGCGGGTGTGGACCCGGTCGAGTCGAACCATATATGGTGATCTTTGCAACCGGTATGGGTCCAGCTTGGGGTCTAAGGTTTGAATACGATGTGACAGCTCACGTCGTCAGTGCCAGATGGAGTGTGCTTTGAGGTGGCGTTAGAGAATGGCCTGTTTACTTTGTCCTTTATGGGTTTGCAACATTCCAATGTTGCCCTTCTAGCTTTCACTAACCACAGGGTATTCTGGTGGGAGTTGTTGATGATTCGGGGACGAGGAGGCGCGGGCATTCAAACCTCGCCTGCTCTTGGATAACCGGTGAGAGGAATCTGCTGAAGGCTTCTCTATATCTCAAGAGGTCCCAATGCCAAGTTGATTATTTGGGACCTCCGGGTCCTCAACAAATCTGCCCAGGAAGGAGCGTTATTTTTGTTGGCGGCGCCATTGGGATGCAGTGCGGCGCGCCTGAGCCGGGGTGTCAGTTGACAGCCGTCGACCGCGAATCCTCGTCTCGTATCGCGAACCCGTACTCAGTGAAATGGCCCTTGGACCATTACACGTCTTCGTCAAATAGACCCAGCTATATTCCAATAAGTTGAAGTTATTACATTATATATCTAGTATGTCATTACAGTTTTAATACATGTTATGCAAAACATCAAAAGCCACAACCACTGCTTTCTTCAAATCGACCTCTAAAATGAGTCGTCTTCCCGGTATCCCACATTACCTGAAATAAGATTCCCTGGCAAGGTGTTTATTCTTGCAGTGGTGGAATTACCCTAAATGGGTTACTCCCCGCTAAGTGCGTATCTGATGATTGATGTAAACCACACTCGAGTAAATACGTGATCCTCACTGGACCATGCACGTGTTCGATTCATGTCTTGAGTCCTCACAGAGCTCCTCACTCTTTACAGTCATTGTATGAAAAATAATCAGTTTCCAAAAACAAACATTGTTCCTAAAAAAAACACCTCTGAGTTTCGGTAAAGTATTGGACTACCCTGGAGTAGATGGTTTGGGGAACTTTTCAACAGTCATGGTCCTCATCAAAGAAACAATCATTTAGGTATCTCAAATCCAATTCTAGGAAAAATCATCGTATTCCTTTCGCAACCATTTCATTTTCTTGCATAACAATATGCATTACCTTTCCTTTTTAATTTATAGGTTGCAGGTGCGTATGAAAATGATATCTTGTTTTCTTCAATTTTATACAAATATATCAATTATGCATATATTCCTCAAATTATCACTCATACCACATGTTTGCTAATTTTTAATCAATGACATGCAAATTGTAGCTCCACTTAGGCTCTGTCAAATTCCATTTCAATGCTTTCCATCTGATTATGTTTTATATAATTGTGGCGTCATGTCTTTACGTTAAGTTCGTACATTAACGCATTAATTTACACGCCGCTGAAGCCATTCATTTGTTCCGAACCACCATGCAATACGTGGGCGTTTTTGTTCAATTCCACAAACGGGGCCCATTCTGCTAGGTCCCAACATACTCGATGGGCTGTCAGTAGGCGACCTAAGCCACATCGTGGAACGATTCCATGACCATTCGACCTACATACACACAAAAACATAATTTATTATACATGAGTACAAACAATCACCAAAACCAGTCACAAGCCGGTTCAAGCAGGGTTGACCCCTTTTATGATGTGGTTCCAGTTTTAAGGGCGATCCTTTGCCCTTCGGCACCAATCGGCTCGACCATTAACAAAACACTTAAGCAAGGTTTACTAAGTAGTGGTGACCACCTCACGAGGTTGTCAAAAACTCAGCAGGGTGCCGCGTGCTGGTCGCCGATCGCGTGATTCCCTTTACTTCTTGTGAAGAAATGACGGTCGGATGGCGAATCCTAGAGAAAGTTGCACTCTCTCATAAAATCTGTGTTTTGAATCTGCTCTTTTCTCCCTCACTCCTTTAAATATCTCAGCTGAAAATGGAGAAGAAGCTCTACTTTGCCTCTCTCATACATACATGTCATCTTCTAATTGGTTGAGATGATTTTATTCCCACTCAGCCCACCTAACGACTCTTGTATTTGATGGCATCATGCCATGTGTCAATGGGCCCCTTGAAACTCAAGATGGGCTGAACCTGCTCTTGTTGCATTGGCATCTTGTGTGCCATCCGTCTCGACATATCAGCCACCTTTGGCCTTTCGTTCCTCAGCGTGTAAATTATTGTTTGAAGAATTGACGAATCGTTAGTATGATTTTTGCGAAGGCAATTCCCTTGGTGAAGTCGGTTTTGGTCATCGAGATCTATGGCACATTGAATTTGCTGCTCGATGCAGTTACATTTTGAAGTGGATTTCTGGGGTTCTGGTCCCTTTTAATGGGGAGAACATAGCGTTTGACCATGCGGACCTACAGAACTCTCATTGAGCTCGACAGCGGTTTGTGCTTGTTTTGTTCTAAGGTATTTAACATTCATACGATTCGTGGCCTTGATGTCTCAAGTTGATCTTGACGAAAAGTGAAGCGGAAGTTGATTAAGTGCGCCCGCGTGCCTATGGACTCATGGTCGGATGTCGGAACCGTCACGACTGCAAACCTGCCACCCCCTTCTAGGTCTTGGCGTTCAGTCGCTGAGCCTCTGCCCTCGAAGTCCTCTTAGCCTTCGGCAAGACCTTATCGCGAGCTGGAAGAGCATTCGCTGCTGGAGGTGTTGCTTGAAGGCGTGGGCGACTATTATACTGAAGGGTTGCCCCCTCTTTCGGATGATCTAAAAGGTGGAACCTCTTTTACCACCTTCATTGTTGTCGTTTGGGGCTGCGGGGCGTTTGAGGCCTTAGGAGGTTCTTCTATATGTCGGTTTAGAGTCCCACGTCGTGGGCGTAAGCCCTCCCTATAGTCTTGGGATGGTGAGGAGGATGGTCCTTTGATTCTGCAATGAGTGAAGACTCTTTGCTTTCAGTGCAGACTCGCCTCAGCACATTTCCCTCCATTCTTCGCGGTCGGCCTTAGGAAGGTGGAGGCTCTAGCCGTCGATGAGGCTCTTGCTCTTACCTTGAGGGCGACTCTATATGTTCAGCACCTTGATTCCACTTTGAACTACAATTGTTGCTCTTTCTTGTTTTGTGAGTGGCTACCCACGAAGAGCTGTGAGCAAAGGTTAGCCTTCTTTGAGAGGCTCGCGTAAAGCGGCCGAAATCCTGAAGCTAAAGTCGCTTCTTTGACCTCTGAGAGGCCATCCTTGACGAATAAAGGAGACTTGGCGAGGAAACTGCCGGCAGGTGAAACTTGAAGCATGTAATAATGGCCTGGCAAGTTGAGATAAAAAAAGGCGAGGCTGAAAGGTAGCCGAGACGAATCGTTGACGAAGAGATACAATTGTCAGGTGAACGTAGGCAATCACGTTGGGAATAGGCTTCGCCCAAGAGAGCTTTGGGAAAATGCCTGACCTCGTCAGAATGCTTGCGGAACTCGGCTGACTTCAGTGGACATATGGCAAAAGCTGGCGAGGAGAAGTAGTGTGAACTGAAGAAGCGGAAGCTTGTACCTAATACTGGGCCCGCAGTCGTAGGCGGCCTTCCGGTAGGGGCTTCTGAGCTCCAGGCCTAGATTTCAACATCCGGCTTTGGGTGAGGAGGTAGAATCCGCTCTCGGCGCAGAGGCTGATCACGAGTGTCGAGAGTGCTCTGGGGGCCTTGATCAGTGCTCCCACATCTGACCTTGGGGTTCCTCAAGGAGGCTTAGCTCCTCTAACAGCTGTTTATTGAGTCGGGCAGAATCACTCAAGCACACTAGGCTTTTTGCAGCATCGAGCCCAGGCCATAAATTTTGTGTGCTTAACATCGATTTCTTTGTTGATATATAAAGATTCGCTTGATTGAATTTTTATCGCTCCTTGAGCCTTGGTTTCTGTTTTTGTGACTACCCGACCCCGGCTGAGCTATCGCCTCTATGTTATTTATTGCCACAGTAGACTGCCCTTTTAGGCGAAAAGCTGACTAAAGAGCTCCTAAAGCTGCGAGCTCGATTAAAGCTGTTGATTAGCGGTGGAGCTCCATTTCTTGGGCTCCCCAGGCTCCAAGGCCCTTCGACGATTACGCTGGCATTTCTTGGGCTCAGGCTAGAACCTTTGAAGCGATCATGCTCTGCCCGGCTTCTTGAACTACAGGGCTCAGACTTTTGACGGTCGGGTTCTGCGAGCGACGTTAGGGCTCACAGGGCTCCGGGGCTCGAGAGACCCTTCGTCTTCTTCCATGGACGCGTGCAGCTAATGCGGGATCCTGGAAGAGAGTGGGACCGGTGGACTCTGAGTGTTGCGGCTTCATTATAAATAATGGGTCCCTCTGGGCCATGTGTGCTTCCAAACCTAGCTCTCTCTTCATCGGAGTCGGGGCTGGCATGATGAGCGCGTAACAGTAGATCCTTTGCTCGGAATATGTTAGGTGTGTGGACAGATGTTGGTTTTGTTATTTGCCAACTTGTGGGGTTAATGTTTCCTGGTTTCCCACTTGTGGGGTTGTGTTGATTTTCCCACAGCTATTATTTATTAATGGGCTAATAACTGGGGCATTCAGAAGAATGGTGTGCTTTAAAGGGAAAATTTAAGTCCAGCTTTCTCTGTGTTTCTTTTTCTTCTCTTCTTTCTCTTTCTCCTCCTCTTTCTCTTTCCTCTCCTCTTCTCTGCTCATTCTCCTTCTCTTTCTCTTTCCTCTCTTCTTCCACTTTCTGTGGCTTTTGTCTTGGCCAAGATCGCAGCAAGTGAAGAATGGTTTCAGATTAATATTTTGAGATGCGAGAGATTTGTAACCCTACGAGGTGATTATGGCTTCTTTTGTAATGAAGTGCGTATTTGTGTTGTGTGAGCTTTTTCAAGTTTCATGGCAAAGGCTCATACTTTCTTTTTCTTTTCCTTTGTGGGTTTCTTTCTTTCAGAGTAGGGAGCTGTGCCATAGCGCGTCTCGGTGCTAGGAATGGCGTTGTTGACCATAATTCTGCATCATTCAGCTATGGAATTCCTTTGACATAAGAATAATTTTGAGACATACGCTTTTTTGCCCGGGCATCCGGACTGACTAATGAGCTATAATCACTTCTTAACTTTCTTCCCGTCTAAATTTTGAAACGACTAAAATGAACAGGTGGTATAAAATCATAATGTTGGTTACTTTACTAAAGACTACATTCCGAGATCTTATTGGTAGAGCAGTTTGATTATTTCAACGTTGCGTTTGAGTGAAGGCGGATTCTCTTTCCTTCTTAGTTTGGGACTGCGTGATTCTGGTCGACTATATGAGATATGTGATGTAGGGTCCTTCCGTTTGGTCCTAGATTTCCCATCATTGAGTCTTTTCTTTGCTAGCATAAGCTTTTGAGAACAGTCATGGTGTGTAACTCCTTGGTGACCTTTGGTCGTAGTATCTTCTTGATCTTTAGGTGGTAGTCTTTGTGCGGCTTTAGGACACACTTCGCTTCTCTTCTAGGAGATCTAGGTTTAGGCGAAGAGCATCATCGTTGTGCTCGGTGCTTGCAAATTCAACCCTTGGTGACTTGTCAGAGCCTCGGCGAGACTCGCGGTGCCCGAAAATTCAGGCGGACGAGATTCTGAGTTGGCGATTTGCGCGTGGTGCGTATGCCCTTAACACCTCGGAAAGGTACCCTGCCCGTTGCCAACCTGGGGTCTTGCTTCAGTCTTCAGTCTTTGAAAGTTGATATAGTGACCTCTGCTTTCCGTTGGGTACGTGGGTGAGCTAAGGGGCGAGTCGTAGTTCTTTCTGATTAGAGCTCGTGGCGAATTCTGACTTAAGTTGAGCTATTTCGTGCTCCGTCTGGGGGACCTCGGGATCTGAGCGCATGTATGGAGCATGACCCAGTTAAAGTTGCCTTACGTTACTGTGATTGTTGTTAAGGGGTTGGCCTCGGTATTTAATTGAAATAGTCCACAGCCCTGATGATAAATTTGCGTTGGCCTTAGATGGAGTAAGGGCCCCGATATATCTAGTCCCCATTGCTGAAAACGGGGGCTTGTGGTGAAGTCGGTATTTCCGGATCGGAGATAGAATCGGCATGCTCTTGGTGAGGTTTTACACTTTCTGACCGGTTAGGTCGCGTCTTTGAAACATTGTGGGCGGTAGTGCCCATTCTCAGAGTTTTTCCTGCTAGAATTAAAACAGATGTAGTTATATAGACGCCTTCATGTACCTCCCATGAGTAATAGATTGGCATCTTCCTTTCCTACGCGCCAGGATGGCGCGGAGAAGGCGTATTTATAAAGGTTCCCAGATGAGCCAGTGAACCTTACCCCAAGTTTGGATGCGCTCCTTTGGATTATTTCAATGTACCTTCCACGAATAGTCCCATATGAGGTCCATCCAGCTCGGTTCCGGACTCTCAAGAGAGACTATAGTTGTGATTCTGCGAGGGGTTAAGTAATTCAACAACTATCAGTCCGCCCAAGTCTTCTTGTGAGGTTATGGCCGACTCAGCGGATGTGACTCGGGAATTCCTCTGTTCTTGGCAGCGTAGCAGCTTAAGACTACGACATGTAACCTGAACTTCTTAAGCAACTCTACTTAGCACCTTCTTCGAGATATAGGATCATCTTCTACGCCTCGGGCTTCTGAGTCTTCTATCTTGTTTTACCACACCCGATTTAGATGGCACTTGCACTTCAGCTGATGCGCTTCCGTGGAGTGGCGAGTTAAACCATTATGACCTCCTCTGTACTAGGCCTTGTTATTGGGCTCGGAAGCAGAATCGAGGAGCTTATTCCACGTTTATCGTCAGGGAGGTCAGTCGAGACTGCACCGCTTCCTTGGGCATTAGCGGCGATCCGAACAACTTTCAAGTAAGTGAGTGAGGTTGTATGGATTCGTGGCTTTCTGTGGGTGAATTCCATGATGAAGTCACCCCGAGATCGCCTTTCAAACGTCCTTGGTTTGTCTGGGATCCTTCAGAACTCACTCGACTCTGAGGCCCACTTTATCGACCCAGTTTTTTGTTTATCACCAGTGCATTCATTGGATATAGTTGGGACTTCGATGGTATGAGCTTGGAACTGGTGGTGTTTTAGGGTAGTTACAGGGATCAAACACCATCTTTAGGACCCTCTCTCGGCTCCCTCCAGAGCTCATTGCCAATAGTAAGGACATTGTTATGTGCATCAGTTCTCGACGGGCGTAGTTGAGAAGTGCGAAGCGACCCGAGTAGAAGTGGGGAGTTCTCCTCGGAAGGGCTTCTTGGGACGGGCGGAGAGCTCGGATAAGTTTTGAGGAGTGTAGTAGAAGGCCTCCTCCACGTGCAGCGTCCCGGTGAAGGAGTCTTTCGGGACTGAAAGAAGGTGGCATTTGTCGGCCTTGGACACAAGCGGCTCATTAAGCTATTCGTCTAGTTGATTAGACTTCCTTGACGTTTGAAGGTGGTAACATATCGAGCCTGACTTTGATCTTACATCTGGGTTTCTTCTAATTCCTGTTGTTGACTATAAAACCGAACTTTCTAGAGGCGGAGACTCAGTACGCGTTGTTGGGTTTAACTTCAAATTGGCTTTTGGGACACGGGCTTCTCGAGCTAAGTGGATGATGTTGAGCTCGGCCTTTACAGATTTCACTAACATCATCGTCTATATAACACCTCCATCCCAGACTCTCTGATTGCTTTTAGAACATCTTTGTTCTTGTGATAGTGGTGCACAAAACACTCATGAAATATGCCGCGTCTCTCACTTAGGTTTTAAGCGTTATTTTATGGTTAAATAATATGTTTTCCGATTTGTTATTTGAGTATGGTAGTGGGTGAATGCGAGTGCTGATTGGTGTGAGAAAAGAGCACTTGTGGGAAACAAATTGGAGTAATGGGAAGCAATCTCGTGGGAAAGTGGGCGCCGCGTCGGCGTTCGTCAGCGATGTTGGATCGATATCTGAATCGGCAAATCGAAGCGATGCGACGATCTCAGCGTCATGACGTCGACCACGGAATCGCACCTCATCATTTAAAACAATGGTTGAGTGGCGTAGAGAGGAATGGAGTGCAGTCGAGGCGATCGAGCCGGGCGTGAATCTGAAGAACCGGTTTTATGTATTTTCTTTGATTTGGACAATGGAACTTATGTTTATATCACATACTTATGTTGTTTTTCATGATCGTCTCTATTTCGTCCTTACCTAGGAGTCTTGTTGAACCTGTCACGGTTGGATGGATTAAAGTTGATTGTTGTATTTAGTTATTTATGATTTGTTGTGTTGCTTTGCATCTGCAGATCAGTGCATCATTAAATGTTTGGACAACATTGGGATGTTCATGCTAGAATCAGAAGTTAGAGATGAGGATACTACAAGGATAATAGATTATAGAAACAGCCTTTGGTTGGATCACGATTGAATAGAGATATTCAGATCTAGAAGGTGGCTTAAACAAGATTAAAACATTTACTTTGACCGGTCTTAGGAATTGGGATAGAGATATACCCAGCCTACTAAGCGAGATAGGTGGAATACACCTGCGAGAGAGTTATCGTAGACAAGATCACCTAGTCATTAAGAAATCATAAATCGTAGACATTCATCTTTAGAAATAAATCCATCAGAGCGTGACGGGGGAACCCTTATTACCTAGACAATATGTTAATTGAGTGGATCTGGTGGTTGGTTGAAATTCCACACATTTAGTTTCTTTTTTTTTCTCGTCGTTTACTCAGATAATATCTAAAATCACATCTTTTGTATTTGAATTCTCTGTCTAGTGGATGATCACTTTCTGTACCATTTAGTACACTATATTATAGGCGACAGTGCTAACGGCGACAGGCGTATATTTTACACCAGCGTTTTCGACTGTCAGAGTTTTGAAGTGCGGCTTCTTGGAGACAGGGTTTAGATTGATATAGAGAATATGATTAAGATGTTACTAGGATTTTTGTTTTATTGTTTCTAAGTCTTTGGTAATTTGGTAATTGTTGGTTCGTGTGTGATTACGGAGTTTAGATTTCGATAAGTACTACCAAAGCCAGCGGGCCGAGTTGACCCGATATACGTTTGACCACTGGTAGAAAGAACTTTTACCGCGGTCGCCCGAGAGCGGTGAAGCAGTTAAATCTAGCGATCATAAACCGCGAAGCGAAATCTGCGTGGCGAAACGCGAACCCGCGAAGTAAATGGGAATAATGGAAGGACAGCGCACGAAGGCCATTGCTCTGACGGATGATCCATTCTATATTGTTGTTACTGAAGGAATTTACACTTCCTCCCGCGATGTTGAGGCAATTATCAGGGCGACCACCCATTGAGAAGCCGAGCAACTTGATGAGAAATTGATGGCATTCTGAATCTTCGCGAGAATATCTTGTTTCATGGACTACCTGTGAGAACAGAATATGCATTTGACGACTTCATGAGTTTGTGATACGATCAAGTATAAATGGGGTTCTTGAAGAAGCACTTTCGGGGTTGGAGATTATTCCACTCTCCTGGGTGATAGAGCGAAGCATTTGGCTAACAGGTGACCACGATTCCATTACTTCTTGGAATAGTTTAGTGCGAAATTTCGACTGGTTCTTGCTGCAGCAAGTGCGCCAGCTTGTCTGAGAGATCCAATGCGTTTGGACAATTGGGGAGAACTTAAGCGAAGCGTGGACAATTCCTGACCCCATTGAAAATACCCCACCCACTTAGGTGACGGATGGATGCGGGTTCACACTTTTATAATGAATTACGGAATCTGACTAAGCGGTGATTGGTGCCTCAATTTGGAGAACCTTAAATGAAGAAAACCCGCGGATAAGCTTTATGAAATTTTGGGAAGATGCCGCGGCTTGATACAAATCCGGTGGCCTAGGAGAAGACTACACGGTAGAAAGCCATGGGTGGCGCGGGATAATGAGGTTCTCAACTGTCGGTTATCATATTTGCCACGGTAACAGGCTTGATTGACCACAGGCGGCCCAGTGCATGGCCATGAGACCCGACCCATGGAGTTATGTGGTCTGTGAGAGGGACGGCCACAATGCCACAAGTGCGGTCTAGGGAAACAGCTGTAAGCGAGCCCAGTGTCAAGAGTTAATCGAAATCAGGTCACCATGTAGGGCTGGTATGGGGGAACAGTCTCAGAATCAACATCGGTAGAAATTGGCGTAATAATCATATCAGAACAGTCAGGAACAATCAAGAAGGGTATGGATGGAGGAACCTCGAGAACAACAGCCATCGAGCAGAGTTAGTGAACCCACCTCCTTAGAGAGAGGATGGATTTAGAGAACAAGCCTTGCCCCGAATGCTGACCTCACACTGCCTTTATGAATGGGACAGAAGATATCACGTGACATACACCCAGTTGAATAATCAGCGGCACCGGGTTGAAATTTGGAGGTACGGATGGGTCGAATAAACGGTCGGTGAAACGGGGTTCTGAGCAATTCAGAGGTAAACCACAGGGAGGAAGAAATCTTTTAGAAGCCCATCACTCACAGGAGTGGAAAAGAGTTGGAACCGGATAAACTAGTGGTGAAGGTGAAAATTAAGGAGCAAGACCCGAAGCATCTAGGGCCGGATGAAAATTGAAGCGACCAGGCTATGAGAAACTGACAAGGATATGACGAGGGAAGTAGGAGCAGACAAAAACGGATGAACCTGTCATCCGATCAGTATCCTCAGGTTGAAGAAGAGTAGGATTAGAAGCAGTTTGCAAAGTTTCTTGACATCCGCTGAAAACACATGATATATACCCTTTTTGAGGCAGCTGGAGAACATGCCTAGTGCATTGATTATGAAAAGATCTTGAGTAAGAAGAGTTGGAGGAATATGGGATATGCATATGCTTGGGAATGCAGTGCCATCACGCAAAAGCTTCCCCAAAGAAACTTATGAATCAGGGTAGCTTTGCTATACAGTTCTCTATAGGGAATCAGTGTGAAAACCTGTGTGACTTGGGAGCCCGACATCAACTGATCTTGCTTCGATGTTTAAAGGCTAAAGTTAGGGGCAATGACTGAATCGACTTACTGACTTGCAGATAAGTCCTACCCGGCACATCCTCGAGGTATGGTGTCTAGTAAAAGTTGGTAAATTCGTCCTTCCGTTGAACCGTTATTCTGGACTGGAAGGCGACTCAGTTCCGTCATACTTGGTAGACCTTCACGGCCGCAGAGGCTTCAATTAATGTGGATGACTCAATTGAAGTCAAGAGCGGGATCATTTCCATAGTTCAACCCAGTGACATCTAGATAGCGATCCAAGGAATGAAGATATCTCGGGCGCCTTTGGTACGCAAGGCAATGCGAAAATTTTCAAGTCGCTCATGCAGAAGAGCAGAGAGGCGGGCATGAAGAGAAGAATGTTTCATCCACCTTGAGCATGGGTCGTGACACTTATAAGGGATGCATATGATTTCCAGTTTCTTCGCCATGTGAAGCTGAGTCGGGCCGTGAGCTAGAAGTTAAACAGCGCTTCTTGGGAGGCAGCAGTGTTTCTTAAACTTTCGCACTACGTGCATTACGAGTCCGAGATTCTTCTGATGAGGAGAGTTTCTTGGCATGGGATCCTCAATGTGCACAAATTTTTGGAGGCCCTCTACGTAACGTCATACAGTGAGTCGCGTGGCGTTTTCAAGCGTCGCGGCGATCCATGTTACCTTTACGGAGCGTCGAGGGCATTAGGAGTTTCAACGTCGCGACGTGATTTCAAGTGTCTGCTGTAGCGGCGTTGCGGCGTGGTTGCGTTGCGGCGTCGGTGCGCTCTGCGGGCGTCAGCGGCGTGAAGTAATCCAACGTCGGCGGTGTGATTTAGAGTCTGCGGAGCGTCGCTGACGTTGATACTCAATTGCGGCGTTGTTAATTCCAATCTGCGTAGCGTCGCGGCGTTGCTCGACGTCGCGTCGTTTTTGGTTCAACTCATGGCGTGGCGTTGCCCGAAACGTCAGCGGCGTTGGCCCGACCTACGTCGTCGCGACGTTGCCACCGAACGTCGCGGCGTTGCCTATTTAAGGCAATAGTGGCTGCCTTTTACACACTTCACACGGCCTGCTTTATCACCCATTCTTTGCGGGCTCCTCTTCTGTGATCGGAGGGCTCTACGTTGCCACTCAGGCCTTCTCTGTGCACCTCATGATCACCCTCGCTGCTTTGGTTCGACATAGTTCATCCGTGCATTCCCACCTGCTATGCTCGGTTCGTGTGGTCTTGTTATTGAAGTACTCATTGCATTCACAGTTAAGTGCAGAAGTTCTCTTATAAGTTTCAGTTTAGGGTATTATTAAATGATTATTTTAGGTTTGGTCATTGCCAGGTGGTTAGTACCTTAGTAGTTTTGGTTTTGGTGCATAGCTAATTGTTTGTCTTTTAGTCTGTCGGCGGGTGGCGGTGGAAGTGCCACCACCACGTGAATTCTAAGCTAATGTATGCGGTAAAAGCGAAATTATACCTGGCGAATAGTCGTGAGGACTCGACCCCCGCCGATATCTGCGGGATTACCGTGAATGAGGGTGCGGCGTGGTTGACTGTCTTCGCAGCCGTCGTTCAACATCACGGGAGGTTTACCACCGGTGACTTTCTCAGACCATTCGCTAGCTGAGGATGGCCGGGCCTTGTGCTAACCATAATCGGCGACGGATAATGGTGCGAGTTCTCGCCGATCTGCTCCGAATGCGAAATCGGTCGCGGGGCGTATTAGTCGACGATGCGGTCGATCGATAGTTATTGATCGACATCGTCGCCGGATGGATTCTCCGGGGCTCCGCAGGCCTGGTACGGGATTATACGAGTATTGACGATGGCCGGGGTGGTGATCGATAGTGGGCGTTGATCCGCCCAGGCGGCCCAGCCTTCGCTGGTGGCATCACTGTCCGATCGCATCTTATTAAACGGCGACGTGGTGACAGCCAGCGTGCCGCTGACCTCGCCATCATACGGGATATACCTTTGATGTTGAGCGGGTTGCAGAGGATATCTCATAACGGGCATAAGATGGTGAGGGCACCGCTATATCTGTTTGGCTTGTCTTGACAGGCGTGGTGCCCTCGCGACAATGGGCTGGCTCCACCCATAAGGCCATATATCAAGAAAGACGCAGGGTGTCCATACACCCTTGATCTACGGGGAATTGCCGCTACTTTGTTTGTGCGGTGGGGACCTTTGGATATTTGTTTGAGGGGTGTGGGTGGTAATTCATGGTCACGTTTTTTGATTATGTTTTGTTTTAGTATTTATTGATGTTTTGTTTGGATTGACATAATGGTTGTGTTCATTTTAGTTTCGGTTTACTTGGTTGAAATTTGATGAGTCATGTGTTAGTTTCGATACGTGTGTGTTGGTCGTTGCCGCATATGTGTTGCATGTGTAGGTAGTTGTGTATGTATGATGAAAGTGGGGATCATGGTAGATCACTATTGTATGATGATTGCATCTGATGTTTGATGCTCGGTAATTAAAGTTGAATGATTGCGGAAGGTTGTGAACCAATCCGGGTGATCGAAACTAACACGATGATCGCATCACCGGCGCAACATTCGGCGTGGTGTCTGCATGAGTGTGGACATTCACTAAATTGACCTAGCCTTGGAGATTTAACATCTAGGTGATAGTTTGTAAAAGAGGATTGCATTCAGGCTATTAAAAAAAAAAAAAGAAAAAAAAGTCAAAGGAATCTTGTGGTCAAGAACAGTGGATCATCGATTGGATCTGAGACACGATCAGGGGCGCTAATAATGCCTTAAGCCAAGCCCAGGTACAGGTGGTGAACTACTTTACTGCCATGGATTGAAGATGGATTTTCCAGACCAGTTGGGACAGTTAAGGTATTTAGGTGAAGTTGAAGGAACATGGGTACATATGGCGGTGGGGAGTCACATTGGATCCATTCAGAACATATCTAAACTACTTAGCTAGGTCTTGCCCAGTTGTACGGTACTTAAGAGGTTTTTTGGTTGTTTGTTGAATAAAGGTGTGTTCTTATCTTTTCTAGTTGTAGCTTCTTCCAAATAGGTGATTGAGCTTAAGTTTGAGGTGTGGAACCTAGGCATACGATTATTCATTATCGCACATGGGTCATTGGAAGATTGCTTCAGACTAGCCAAAGCTGAAATAACCCCAGTCCTTCCTATTTATTTGGGTTTTGAAAGTCAAACCACTATCCATCTTGTGAACCCAAACTGCGCAGGTGTTGTAACACCAAATATACCTAGTCTGTTTTCGACATGTTCCAGATCTTTATTAAGCCTAATTGTTGTTTCAACGGAGTTAAATGTGAAAGCAGAAACGAGGAACTAGAGAAAATTATCAGCAAGGATAAAATTATGAGTACCTTCCAAGGGACTTACAAAGTTATAAAGTTATAATTTGAAGGCCCAGAGAAGTAAATAAAGCTTGATTTCAAATGGCTGGTGTTGGGCTTAAAAGCGACCAAAATGACTTAACGAATAGGTTTTATTTGGAGGTAACATAGCCTTATAAGTCTATGTTTTTAGATAAAAATTGGTCTCATTTGAGAGAAAATGAAGGGAAGGCAAGAGAGAAGAGGAAGAAGGAGGAATGACGAAGCGAGAGTATGGAACTTTTTAGTATGAAAACCAAAACCTTGATTATGATTTCCTTGAATTTGTATGTATCTTTGGGTTTTATAAGGATCGTTGTTGCTCAAACCTAGGGTTTTCCTGGGGTTTCATCTTAGCCCAGATGTGGAAAGTGAGTTGATAAAACCTTAATTATACAAGATAATCATAGAATCTCTCGCTGGGATGGATTCATGGTTGAATGAGAGTATTTGAGTTAGGGTTTAGAATAAACCCTAACTAAGCTTATCATGTTTGGTTTTGTGTATGGGTTTAACCCATATTATAAGGGTTTTGGAAGAAATCATGATGGATTTTGAAGAATGATATAAGTGAAAGATGATTTGAGTATAAAGAGATTCAAGTGAAATTGGAATGAATTTGATGTGTGTTTAGAAGAGTAGGGTGATCTATGGATCCACAAGTATGGAAAAAATGTGAGAAAACCGCAGCGTGCGGACATTCTAGAGTGTCTCTTGCCCGGTAGAACTTGAGTCCTACCGGTAGGAACTTCGATTCTACAGACCATTTTGGCTGGAAGTCTACGGTGAACCCAAAGTCTGCCGAGGCAGGACTGTCTGATTTTCGAGTTTGACGATTTTAGTATTTGGCACCTTCTCATTTCTTGTATCAATTTGAGTGATTAAGTGACTACGTAAATAGACTTCAGGAGAACCAAACTTTGAATGGTACTCTCAACTGACTCAGTGGTTGAAAAATCCACCAAAGTGGTATGTGCAAGCCCATTTCACATGGAGTTGATCCTTAAGCGTGAATCCAGGTTGTTTTGGACGTATCTTGAGTTCAGTACTCGATTGGGTGATTCCAGTTGGAATAGAACCCTTAATATCTTAGCTTTAAAATAAGTACAAGGACCTAGTGTCAAAAATATGAAGTTAAGACCTCGGAAAAATAGGTAATTCAATCTGTCCTCGGTAAAATCGGTCATCGACTAGTTGGCACATAGAAAATCCTCATAACTTGGTTTGGATGATCGATTGGAGTGATTAATTTCTGATAAAGATGATTTATGAAGGAACAGGAATATACGAAAAGACCATATGATCGCCATGGCTACACGGACCGAAGAATGAATGAGTGGAGCGTCACGATTAATTTTCCGGCACTCACGGTGTGCCGGTACTCACGATTAGTGCTCGGCACTCACGATTGAATGCCGGATGCTCGATTGGTGCTACAGCACTCTAATTCGTGCCGGTACTCTGACGGTGCTATGGCACCCCCGTCTTGCTGTCGTACCAGCCGGATACTTATTATCTTCGCGTCACCGCCGTTCTTACTCGTGCATTTTAGGTAGTGAGCGGACCTGCGATAAAGACTATTGAATAAGTCTTCTGAATGTACCTCTGTATGCATTTAAAGTGGTACCTACGGGTACTCTGTCTCTGAACAGGTTTGCAGTACCCTGGTACTCTTGTATTTGTATAAGCTCACGTAGTACCTACGGTACTCTGTATTTGAATAGATTAGTGAGTACCTCTGGTACTCCCCATATCTGAAAATGTCACAGAAAGTACCTAGAACACTCTGTATTTAATTAAAGTTAAATTACATTCTTTCTACGATTTAGTTACATAGTACCTATGGGTACTCTGTCTACGAATAAGTCTACGATGCAGTAAGTTGTAGTACTGAGGTACTCCACGTATTTGAATAAATCACGTAAGTACCTACGGGCCTTTCGCGTATCACGATAAAGTTACGTGTATCTGATCGTTTACCATTTCTCACGGGTATACGTATTTGATAAGCTACGTTGCGTATATTACGTTACGTAGTACCTCTGGTGCTCTGTATCTGATAAATTATCCTCTGTTTTGTCATAGCAGAATCTGTTGTAGTACCTACGGGCCTCTTTGTATCCCGATAAGCGTCTCTGAATAAGACATCGTACTGATTACTCTGTCCCGAATGAGTTTCTGGTACCTCAGGTACTCTATGTCAATCTGAGTCCATGTCGATGCGTGTAGTACCTAGAGGTACTCAGTGTGCTCTTTGTATCCCAGACAAGTTACCGCCAGTACCCATTGGTACTCCGTATTGAATAAGTTGTTCTTGTATCGATCATTCTGCAGTAGTACCTCACGAATTGCACTCTGTATGTAAATTAAGATTCATGCATCCCCAATAAGTTACCGTAGTACCTAGGGGTACTCCTGTGCTTCTTGAAGTTAATAGTACCTCACGGGTACTCTTGTATCACCCAATATAAAACAGTAGATGCCTCTTGGTGCTCAGATGTCAGTATAAGTATAAGTTAAGTGATACTCTGGGTACTCTTATGTTTGCGGTACTACGGGTACTTACGCATATATGATCTGTCTGATACGTTACATTGTAGTACCTACGGGCCTCACGCATTTGATTAAGTTCTGTGCATTATCGTCGTTACGTAGTGCCGCGGGTACTCAGTATCACGGTGGATTCACATGCGTATCGTGCGTTCTGTAGTACCCTCACGGGTACTCAAGTGTCGACAAGTCTGTCTCGTATATATTGCAGTAGTACTACGGGTGCCCTTTTAATATCTGATTTAGTTCTGTAGTACCTGGGTACTCACGTCTCGATTAACTCATCTCTGTGCAGTTATGCGTAGTACACCACGGAATTTACTCCGATCATCTAGATAAGTTAGTTTACGATTAACCCACAATATCACAGAATATGTCCTGTCTTTGATTTAGTTCGTGTTACTATGGGTACTCCTGTATCAAATAAGTTACATCGTATATGTCACGATTAGGATTGTCATGTATCGATTAGCTCAAAGTAGTACCTACGGGTATATATCGATCAGCCAGCCTCAAGTTACGTAAGTACACCACAGTACTCTAAAATGTCCAGAATGAGATAAGTATAAGTCCGGTGGTGCCTCCCGAATTTGCCTCTAGTATAAAGAATCGTTGCGTAGTACCTCACCGGTGCTTTTATACCCATTGAATATTCTGTAGTACCTACGGGTGCCACTGTGTCAAAAATACGTATATAAGTTGAGTAAAGACGGAGTATAAGCTGAGTAAGGCGATTATAAGTTATTAGGAACAGTATGTGTCGAAATACCGGGTATCATCCATGTCTGCAATGGTACCTCTGGGTACCTCCCGTCAGTTAAACTCAGCATAAACATAAAGTTACATAACTCCCTACGAGTCTGAATGCACATAAATTACATTATAAAGATAAGTTCAAGCATAAGAATAAAGTTACAGCTCCTAAAGTCGTGTAGTTATAAGCACCAGGATAAAGCATAAGTACTTATACTAAGTCTATATTATGAATGCATAAATTTACGATACATTATGGTTATACACTTATTATAATGTGTTTTCTGTGCGAAATGTTTCCCACTAAGCGTAAAAAACATACGGGTTTCATCAGTGTAGGTACAGGAAGACATCGAAGACGCGCCAATTTAGACGGCCACACTATGGGAGTTCCCTGCATGTAGGTTCATGCTCACGATTTGTAATGTAAGTTCAGTTTTGTATTTGTAAATGGGACTCAGTTATATGTATATAATTTGCAGTGCATTTATAAGATGTGGGCGGCTTCCCAGTGCCCGATTGGCCTTTAAAAAAAAAACATCGAGGTAAAAGTCCCGATGGTCTCGCGTCGAGCTTAAGTTCGGATCCATGTCCGGGTGGCCGGGATTCGGCGTGACAGTTGGTATCGGAAATAAATTATGCGATAACCTAAGGCTTGTGGGAATACGATATAACCTGGTGGTATGAGCCTAGGTTGGCGTTTACGGACAGTCTCGGATTGGATGCTACATAGTAATGTGTTGGCACAATGCGGGATGTCTGTCACAATATCTCGACTAAAATGAATCGATGCCAATCGACTCGAAGGTTAAGACGGAAGTGCGGTTCGATGGAGCTTTATTTCAGTAGAGTCGCGCTCCGGCTTTCTAACAAAAGATATATAGAAAAGAGGATCTGTTATAGAAACTGACACATGCTAGAGTGTGAATTTAGAGACTGAAATTCTTATAAGGGAAGGTATGGCAAAGTATCTTTGGTAGTTTTAAACGTGTTTAGATGTTGTTAACTAATTGTTGTTTCATGAGTTAAATGGCTTAGAAACGAGAGACTTGGGAAGAATTATAAACTTAAGAAGGATAAAATTATAATTTATCCAAAGGGACTTAAAGTTATAAGTTATAAGATTTAGAAGTAGAAGTGAAATAAAAACTTGGGATTATGTCATGCGAAAGTTGTCGGCAAAAAAGCAAATAAGGCAACAACCCCGAAAAAATGGGTTTATTTGGAGGGACCAGACATGGTAACAAATCCATTGACTTTTAAAGACGAAATTGGTCTCGTTGAGAAGAGAAAAAGCGGTAAGAGGGAGAACGAAGGAAAAGAAGAGAGAAGGAAGGAAGAAGGAAGGAGCCGAGGAAATGACGAAGGTATGGAACTTGGATTTTGGTATGAGAACTGACCTTGATTATGATTTCCATGATTTGGCATGTATCTTTGGGTTTGTAGGATGGTGTATTTTGCACCGAACCTGGGTTTCCTGGGTTTCATCTTAGCACAAGAATTGTGGAAAGTAAGGTTGATAAGGCCTTAAATTGTACAAGATAATCATAGAATCCTCTCCTTTAGGATGGATTCATGGATTTGAATAGTATTTAAGGTTAGGGTTTAGAATAAGCCTAACTAAACATCATGTTTAGTTTATTGGCATGGGTTTAACCCATATTATAAGGGTTTGGAAGAAATCCATGATGGATTTTTAAAGAATGATATAGAAATTGAAAGATGGTTGAGTATAAAAGGGTTCAAAGTGAAATTGGAATGAATTTGATGTGTTTGATAGGAGTGATTTATGGATCACAAGTATGGAAAAATGTTGAAAGCACACATTCTGGACATTCAAGTGTCTCTACCCGATTGGGAACTTGAGTCGGTAGAAACTCGATTCTGGTCATTTTGGCCAAGTCCTGCCGAGGTGAACTTAAAGTCCACACCAGTGGGACTCGACCTGATTTTAGGTTTAAGTAAGTTTCGATATTTGTGTATAACACCTCATTTCTTATCAGGTTGAGGTGATTCAAGTGGCTACGTAAAATAGACTCAAGAACCAAACTTTAAGATAAGGTATCTCCAAATTCTGACTCTAAGTGGTCGAAAAATCATAAAGTGAGGGCTATGTGCAAGCCCATTTCCTCCATCAGTTCATAGCGTAGTCAAGTTGTTTGAGACGTATCTTGAGTTCGGTACTCCAGTTAGGTGATTCCAGTTGGAATAGGCCTTAATATCTTAACAAATAAGTACAAGGACCTAGTGTCAAAATGAAGTTAAGACCTCGGAAAAATGATATTCAATCTGTCCTCATTAAATCGGTAAATCGACTGGTTAGCATGAAAATGCCATAGCAGTTTGGATGATCCGATTGGAGTGATTCAATTTCTAGAAGTAAGAACTGATTTATGAAGGGACAGAGTGCTCTCAAAGACATGTGATCATGTGACTACCTGGGACCAAAAGAATGAATGAGTGGGCGTCACGATTGGTGCTCAGCACTCGATTGAAATAACCGGTACCACGATTGGTGCTCGACACTCTGATTAGTACTTTGGTACTCGATTGTATGCTACGGCACTCTGATTCGATGCCCGATTGCCTCCTGTTGGTGCTATGGCACCCAGATCTTCATCTCAGCGGATACTTATTATCTGCGTCACCTCATTTCTTATAATTGGTCCTGAGTGAGTCGACGGACATATGATAAGACATTGAATAAAGATCTGAATAATACCTGCAGCCATGTTCGTAGTACCTGCAGGCCTCCTGTCTCTAAATAAGGTTTGTAGTACCTACGGGTAGTCTTGTATTTGTATAAGCTCACATGTACCTACGGGTACTCGTATTTGAATAAGGTCGTAGTGCCTCACAGGTCTCCTGTGTCCCAAAATGTTACGGAGTACCTCACGGGTACTCCTGCAACAGGTGATTCCTGATGGGTGCTCTCGGATTTAGTTCTGTAGGTACCTATGAACACTCCTGTCTCTAGACAAAGTCGATCACGATAAGTTAGTAGTACCTAAGAGGTACTCCGGCCCATTTAGACAAGTCACATGGTACCTCACAATTTTCGTGTATCAGTAAAGTTACATTACAGTATCTCCCGATCACATTACTACTGGTACCTACGGTGCTCGTATTTGATAAGCTGCATTGAACGTATCTGTGTTACGTAGTACCCTCTGGTACTCCGTATCGATAGAGTCTATCTGCATATGGGAGTGTGCCTTAGTACCTACGGGTACTCCTGTATCTGATAAGCCTGTCTGGGCGGACCTATAGTACTGCGATTATACGCATGCAGATGGGTTTTGCGGGTACCTACGAGGTACTCCTATCAAGAATGATCACATGTCTGATCCCAATTGCATGGTACCTCGGGTACTCCGTGTTGATAACTCTGTCTGAATAAGTTACCTTGTTGGTACTCCATTGAATAAATTGTTCTGTATCGATGCGTTACGTAGTACTGCAGGTGCTCATGTGATTAAGTTACATGCGTATCAATAGGATTCTTTGTGGTACCTGGGGTACTCTGTAAGCTAACACGAGTTCACAATAGTACCTACGGTACTCATGTATCTGTATATAATTGGTACCTCTGAGATTCAGTGTCATTAGATTAAGTATAAGTTCGATGGTACCTACGGGTGCTGCTTGTATTTGTGATACTGGGTATACAATATGATAAGTCTGTATCTGATCACATTGCGTAATTTCAGGCCTCACGCATTTGATTAAGTTCTATTACTGTATCTGATGCGTTACCTTAGTACCCCTGGGTACTCAGGTATCTAAAATAAGTTAAATACATGTCGATGCGATACCTTAATTTACCTACTGAGACCTCCGTATCGGCAGTCTGTCTCTGTATATGTTACGTAATTTTCTGGGTATACGTATCCCCGATTTAGTTACATGAGTACCGCATGATTATCTGTCTCCCGATTAACTCTGTCTACGTATAAGTTGTAGTGCCCTCTTGGGTACTCCGGTATCTGAATAGGATTCAGTTCTGATTCTTTAATATCTGAATATGTCTTTGTCTTTGGTTGGATTCGGTGATACTGCTCTGGGTACTCCTGTATCTGATAAGTTCATCATATGTCGATTAGGATTCACGTCATGTATGCGATTAAGCTCGTGGTACCTCTGGATGCTCTTTATGTTGATTAAGTTCGGTGGTACCTCTGAGGTACTCTTGTATCGATCAAATAAGTCTGAGTTAAGCGGTATTTCTCACAATTACTCTGTCAGTAGATAAGTATAAGTCAGTGGTACCTACGAAAGAGTACCTCCAAGTAGCGAGATACCGTTACGTGAGCCCTGGGTACTTTGTTGAGAGTAAAGTGTTACATGTAGTACCTCACGGGGTATACGTATCAATCGTATATAAGTTAGTAAGACCGAGTATAAGCTCAGTAAGACCAGGTATAAGTTAGTAAGACAAGTATGTGCTCAGAAATACCCGGTATGCAGTCCATCAATCTCTTTTTGGTACCCTCTGGTACCTCAGAATAAGTTAAACTCATTTAGCATAAACACCAAGTTACGCCAACTCTAAGTCTGAATGCACATAAAATGCATTATAAGGATAAGTTCGCGCAAGAATAAGTTGCGCTCCTAAAGGTCGTATGAACAAGCACGGGATAGCATAGATAGCCTTATGAGTCTATGATATGAATGCATGAGATTTATGACTATCTGTTATGGTTATACACTTATTATATTTGTGTTGCCTCGTGTGTTTTCTGTATAAATGTTTCCCACCAATATGACTGAGTTTCAATCAGTGTAAGTACAGAGAAAGACTTATCGAAACGTCAGCATCTGGTGGGGCCAACCACACTTATGAGTTCCACTACATATGGGTTTCAATGCCTGATTTGTAATGTAAAAGTTAGTTTTGTATTTGTAAATGGGACTCAGTTATGTGCTCTCATTTTAGGTCACATTATAAGATGTGGGCCGTACCACGGTGCGGTTGGCACTAAAAAAAAAAAAAAAAAAATCGGGTAGGTCCCGAGTCCTGAGTCTCAGTCAGGAAGCCAAGTTGGATCCTTGATCGGGTGGGCCGGGAAGCGCAGGCGTAACTGATGTAAGTCGGTCCAAATTGATCCTGTTTCTAAACATGTGCAGCAGCGTCTTAGTGTTAGTTTCGGTATGTCGGGTGTGTGTGTCACAATACGAGTCCATTCTTGCCCAGGAGACGAAGTGATAAGAAGTTAAGTTTGGGGGTGTGATGAGTGCACGAAACGCTCGCAAGTATACCGCGTCTTTCTTAGGTTTTTAGCGTTATTTTTATGGTTAAATATGTATTTTCCAGTTTGTTATCGCAGTATGGTAAGATGGTGTGAATCTTGGGTCTGAGATGATGTGAAAAGAGCACACTGTGGAAGCAAATTGGAGTAGAGGCTTGTCCCCGGAAAGTGGCTGCCACGTGCGGCCGTTCCAGTGGCTTGTCTGCGTGTAGCCGTTTCAACGTCAGCGTTGGGTCGGCTTAATCTGAAGTCAACAATGTCGAAGCGTCGCGTCTCAGCGTGCGGCGTCGTACGGGATCACGCACCTCATCATTTTAAAGCACCAATGGTTGAGTGTCCGAGGCGTAGGGGATGGTGCAGTCGGGCGGAAATCGAAGCGGGAGTGGCGAATCTCGATAGAAGAACCCGAGTTTTGTATTGTTTCTTTGGTTGGACCATCCGGAACTTATGTTTTTTGTATATCACATACTTGTGTTTTCATGATAGATGTGTTACAGATCTATACCTAGGTCTTTGTTGAACATATCACGGTTGGATGATTCAGTTGATTAATTTATATTATTTAGTTATTTATGATTTATTATTATTTGCTTTACATCATGGAGTCGATTACGTAGTAATGTTTGGCCCGACATTAGGATGTTTGCTCTTGAGATCAGAAGTTAGAGATGAGGATACCCTAGGGATATGGGTAAACGACCTTTGGTTGATCGGTGAATAGAGATATTCAGATCCGAGAAGGTAATAAATAAGGATAAAACATTTAAGCATTTCGGATCTAGAATTGGATAGAAGACCTGCCAAATACTAGAGATCGTGGAATACCTCAGAGAGGGTATCGTGAAACAGAGATCGCCTAGTCATTAAGAAATCATAAATAAATTTGAATAATCTCATCTTTAAAAATAATCCATCGGCGTGGCGGGGGAGACCTTAATACTAGACGATACGATGAATGATCAGATCGATAGTTTAGTTAGGAATTCGCACATTTGATTCTTTCATATGATCGTTTACTGGATAATATCTAAAAATCACATCTTTTGTGTTCATTCTCACATCCCCGACGGATGATATCGCACGTTGGTACCTTTATATTACCAGAGGCCAGCAGCGTGCGCTGCGCGCATAGGCGTATATTTCACCTGGCGTTTTATTTCGTCATTCCACCGACCTTTAGTAGGTGGAACCAACGCATTCGCCGATGCGAAGGGCATCTACTCGATAGCGCGGTGGTTCCGTGCTGTGACAAACAAGGTCTTCTCTTGGTGTTTGGGATCATGCTGATTTGATTGGCGAGAAAATCCCATGAAGCGAGGTTAGTGGTTGGTGTGGTGTCTACTATGAAGGTCCAATCAGGGCGAGAGAAGCTATCAACTGGCGTACCACGGTGATATCTGTGAAGTCGTCTGAAATTAACCCTTATGGATTTCTTTTTGGCGAGCGGCGTTGGCCTTGCTTTGGGATGTTCTTACCTCTGTTCGCATTTACTTGACTTATGACCTCTTCATTGATCGCCTTACATCTTTTGGTGCAAAAACTCTTCTCTTTGTGTGATTGGTGACCGTACGGCGTTGTAATGCGTCTAAGTGCGCAAGTGCGCGTAGCCCAGTAATATAGTGTGCGTGCGGATATCGATCCGCAGGGAAAGGTAAATTATTTCTGGAGGTTACGCACCACGGACATCCTCCCGAAAAAATGACTTTAGAAGTTCAAATTATCATAAACTAACGAGCTGTTGATTTAATTAAAGTGTTGTTTTAAAGCCTAGGGTTATATCTCACATCACGTTCAATGGATTGTTTTATAAAGAGATTGTTATTCAATACATTTATAATCGCCTATGGTAGTGATCTTGCCTCCTGAGATATCCTCTCTCGGGGTATATCCGCCTATCTATAAATAGAATCTAGTATATCTCTATCATTTCGGTATTCAGAAATGCTTGTTAGAAGGCTACTCTGCAGATCCTGAATACCCTCATCTCTGAATCGGATCTCCAGTGCGGCTATATTCAGTCTTACATGCCAGCATTATCATATGGTTTAAATACGGTATAGTAGATTTGACGAGCTTTACCAAACAAATTTAGATAACACCATAAAAAGATCAATCAATCCATAACCATTGCCAGCGAGGGTTTGATGTAACCCTAGAAAGAGATCTAGAACATAATGGAAGAAAAGATGAGACATTTAATAGAAAACATTCAGTAAATATGCGAAAGTCAGCGTTTAAATTCAGGGCACTTCCTCGAAGTCGGTGTCACTCTGCTCTCGAAACACAATGCCTCGTTCGTGTACTCAGATCTCCCCGATTTACGGAACTACTAATGTACTTTAATGATGAGGCGGTTTTTATGCGGCGTCCTGACGTGGTGGCGTAATGGCGTGGTGGACGCGGCGTGGGAGCGTCGCGGCGTGGCGACATCGCGGCGTGAGGGCGTCGCGGCGTGTGACACTTCATCGGCATTCCGGTGCTCAAGAGTGCGACTACCGTTCTTGCTCTTTTCACCCCGATGCTCCGCATTCTAAAAGACATCAATTGGTATTCTAGTATAAAAACTATAAATTGCCTCTAAGACAACGAAAATGTAGGCGTGGCCGAGCATAATATGGGTATTTGACGCTGCATGCCCGCCATTTTTAGTTTCTTGGCGTCTTGAAGCGAGCGGAAGAGCTCGGCAGGACACATCGCTGACATAATGTATCCACACTGTCTGATGATGCACATCGCGACAAATAGGATCAATTGGGTGACTCACATACCAGCGTTTTTAAATATTCGATGGCGTCGAGATATTTAACTTTGATGGTCGATTGAGATAGGTGGCCCGACTAGTGCATCAAAATCCCATGGTGTTCGATAGCCTTTCTGAAATCCTATATTGTAGCCTCAAGCCGGTGACTTCAGTATATGCACGGTTTGATCACCCTAAACTAGCTCATTCCACCTATTCTAGGAAGAAGCGAACTAGACGAGGATAGGAGCATGCCCATTTATTTATGTCCTCATGCTTAGAAATTTCTACGTGCACAAACAAAATGGAAGGCTTTAGTCTTAAGAAGTTTTGCCAGGAGTGTTCTTGTGGCGGATCCGTGACTCCCCACCCCGGTTAGTTAAGGAGCACAGGCATTCGAATTCCTTCAAACTACTTAGAACATCGATGAGCTTCAGCTAGGTTGCGTGAATTGATCCATCTTATACCCACAGAAAAGACATTCATCAAGCTCATTTTAGTTTAACGTTTTCGGCTTTTATTCATTCAGTTTGTGCAGTTTAGGGCTGGTGATCCTTGCCTACCCTGCTACCTATTTTTGTCCTTCTGCTTTCTTTTTCTTTTCTCTTTTTCTATTGTTTTATCTTTTCCTCTCTTTTTTGGTTGAGATTCATTGGCAATCCTCTTTTGATTGATGATCATCACTCAAATGGTTCGAATCTCTAGGTTGATCGAACTTTAGTAGTTAGTTCGACTAGCTTATGCATACTCTGAAAGTCACTAGTAACGAGTGTGATAGGGTTTTTGAAGCTGGTTTCTTGACTACGGAATTGGTTCACTGGCCTTTTTGACTATTGACCTAATTCTGGGCATCGAAAGCAGCGTAATACGGTTGAAGCAAGTTCTGTGAACTCAAATCGAAAATTGATCCTCCAATTTTCAACATGGCACACATGTATCTGATTCACTACATGCAGGCTGTCTAAACACCGCAAACAACCTGCACATGACCCATCGACATGAGTGTGATGCGAAATAAACAGATAAGCCTAAACACCACCACTAGCAGTTATACCATCTGGCTGTAGCCACAACTAATATCGGAACACCTTAAAGGGTACATACTAAAACCCAGCACATGATAGCAGAAAACCTGATAAACAAACGCAAAAAAACATAATACCCGATCACAGCCTCCCCGACTTAAAATATCCGGTGTCCCCAGCGCAGATAAAATGCTGAGGGTAAGGACTCCCACGAATATCGCTGCGGTGGCGATTGGTGGTGGATAGTGAAAAGCGAAGTATTTGGTAGTGGGCTGCGTAGGCTGCTGTGTAGTAGAATGATGGCACGTTGACGTCGCATATCGGCACCTTGTGACTTACCATGTCTGTGTAACGAGGACTCGGTGCTCCCCAGGTCTCATCCGAAAGTGGCGCTCGATGGCGAGCGCCGGGTCCTCGAATGCAGTGGGAGGCCCAGGAGGGGTGGTCGCTATGACTGCAAGGGAGGTGGTGGAGGTAGGCACCAGGATAGTGGTAGAAGTGTTTGAGACGATGGTGAAGTGTTCAGGGCGAATGGCCAGGTCTCCGCAGGGATCGCCAGGGATCCCTGCTGGCTTAGATACTCATAAAGCTCGTCCTCGTCAGGGCTCGAAGTAGCTGAATGTTGGGTCCCCCTCGGAGTTCGCCAGGGGACCACGGGGTGTCCAGCAGCGGATATGGCTTTATGGGGTGAAGCGAGTGTCGAGTGGTGGACCCCTTCTAGTGAAATCCACCTTGTAACTCCGGTAACCTCCGACCAGGCTGCAGCTTGACTGATGGTTCTGTAAGCTAGCGATAAAAGCTAGCGAAAGCATGTAACTGGACGTGGTTATGGACTCATTTTCTATCAAAATCCACACCTTGATTTCGCAGAAAATCAGAGCATAACATTTTCTACAGTGGTCAAGCCAAAATAAAAATCACACCTTATAAACAAAATACCTCCCCGATGTTTTCGAATGTCGAGCTACGACAATGAGATCTCTGAGGTCCTCATCAGCATCTATATGAATAAAGTTAATCAAACTATGATTTTGTCATGACTGTTTTCTGATATACATTTGCCATATTTTAAATATATTTACATATACAAAATACACATTTTAACTTTTACTATTTTAATTTACACATATCACCTATAAATCACAACACAGCGTCCCAAATGAAGGATCACGGAAGGTCTTTGACTGACACACACTTTTGAAAATTATTTAAACGGACTATGAGCAAGCGGACTCAGTGATACTATAATTTCCCACAATCTGCATCTGTTTGTTTTGTACCTGCAATAGAAAATCTAATAAGAAATGGTTGTAAATTGTTTTATGAGAAGCCCGAGTTTTGCTATGAAAAGCCATTTAAAGAAAACTCTCTCTTTGTTAGAGCATTTTACACTCTTGGCCCCGTGAAAGCTAATTAACTGCTTGTTAAAAAACTATTGTAACAAACTTGTTGGGTAGGTTAATATACGAAAGTGCTATCTTGATAAGTACCAACCCTTTTGTGGCCCATTTACGAAATGCCTAGGCGTGATGCCCGGAACCTCAGACACGGCATCGGTAGTGAACGTGGAACACTGCAGGCTAAGATAGTCAGGAGTGAACACGGCGGGGATCCTATATAGCATAAATGGACACCGGGAACCAAAATGCTCGGTGGGGAACCTCGGAACCAACACCTCGCCAGCTATGTACTAGTCAGCGCGCTAACTATATTACTCGAATGTCTTGGGGAGAAAGCGACTCATTTATATAAATATATGCTAGATCTAACTTCAAACTGTCGACTGCAATATAGCTTAGTCATAATATCCCATAACATCGCTTAAGGTAATAACCAAATACATCTGACCTGTAAACTATCATTCATCTAGGGGTTTTGCTAAACCAGGCCAAACTGTTTCTTAAATACTGAAACCGAACTTTTCTGCTGAGTATAATAATTGGGAGGTAATAAAATGTTTTATAAATCTATATTTTCAGCACTTTACAAACTCTTGGTAATTCTTAAAACACTTCATTAAATGATTTTGAGTACTCACCTTTTCTCCACTAATTCTTTCAAATCTTGTCAAGCACTCCCCAGATTCCGTCTCTGATGTTCAAATCGCCTACACAATTCATTCAATTCACAAAATGTCTCTCGCCAACGCTTTAACCATAAACATATACGTGGCTTGAAGTAACTATATCGAATCTAACTTCCTCGATTCTTAACAAAATCCTATATGCTTGTTTTATTCGATATGGACATCGATAATATGATGTGAAATTGACCAAAATGTCCATATACATTAAATGTCTTATAAAAACTATCTGTTTTAATCAACTTTTGACTTAAGGGACTTTCTATATAGTCTAAAAATACCCGAAACATTTCTGAAAATTCTATCCGACTTGTCCGACTATACTCCTGAAATTTCAACCCGAATTGTCCAAAAACAGTCCCGAAATTCAGCCCCAGACTCATCCGAACACGCTCCCAAAATTCCTGGGGTGCGAAACTCCGCCTAGCACCTTTGGGACTAAAGTTTACGACCTTTCACTACTCTAAGAAAATTTCTGCCATTATATAGCCTTTAGACTTGAAATAACACAAGGAGCAAATTTTACCTTTAAAGTTTAACAAAAGGCTAAGATATCAAAATTCCAGTGCGTAGCCTCTCACAGATACCAATCCTTACTCCGATGAAAGCTTACTATCCGATTTTCAGAATCAAAGAAAAGAAGAGAATAAAAAAATAAAATCGCCTCTCCTCTCTCGCACTCTCTTCCGTCGGTTTCTCCCCGCCATTTTCCTTTTATTCATTTGATTTTCGTTTTTTTTTTTTCTAATTATTCTTATTCTTATTATTATTATTATTATTATTTTCATATATAATTTATATTGTCCCATTCGGGTCCATTTCTACCCCGAAAAATTTTATTTATCATAATTGAATATTCTTTAAATATTTGTCATTTTTCGAGATTTTTCTAAAATCCCGTCAGTTTCACTTCTAAACCCCTTCTCGCCTTAGAAATTCGTAAAATATTCCGACTCCGGCCCAATTTTAAATCTAAAACTCTTTCCCCGCTAAGTTATTGATTTCAAGTGAGGACGAACTTAACTAAGTAATACCGCTTCACATCCATTCAGAGAATTTTCGACTCCTGCATTATTTTGGCAATTTATTATTACAAGTTTTACTATTTAAACTTCCATTAATTATACTTTCACCCCCTCCACTTTCCTTATCAAGTAAAGTGCCATAAATTTCTTTTGAAATCTAAAATTTCACCCCTTAAAACAACTTTCAAAAATTCTATATTATGGCACTAAATTAATTAAGGAAGCCCGTACACATATCAGTTACACATACCAAGACACCATCTCTGACTAAAGTTACAAATCCTCCTCCTTAAGAACATTTCACCCTCAAAATGAACAAACTAATATAAAGAGGATACCTTTTCGGCAGAAACTTTGAGGAAGACCACCGCCCACTTTCCTTAAACTCGTGGTGATCCTCACGCTTGTCCGCATAAACCTTCCGTCCTGTTCCTGGCTATCTCGAGTCCTGTCCCATAACTGATCTTATATAAGGTAATCCCGCACTAACTCGGGCCCATCGCCCCTCTCCTACTTCATCCCAAAGATACGGAGTATGACACTCCCGCCATACAATGCTTCAAATGGAGTCATGCCTCTTATACCGGATTGATAACCCGTTATCAGAGGCGAACTCCATCGCAGATAAATGCATATCCCAAATTTTCCCTTAAACTCCCATTACGCATGCTCTAAGCATATCCTCTAGTGTCCGAATAGTTCTCTCCGACCGAGACCATCGCCCCGCGATGGAAAGCCGTGCCAAAGTACCGAGTCCCCACGGCATCCTCGTGAAACCCGACCAAAACTGACGTGAATCGTGGTCTCCTTGGCCCAGACTGGCTCTGAGCGAGGAACACCCATGTAATCTTAACCATCTCCTCCACATATAATTGGGCCAACTTGTCCAACGGTCATCATTAAGTTAATCGAGAAAATGCGATCATTTCGTTAGTCTATCCACTATCACCCATATGGCACTTGCCGCCTCCGGTGTCCCTAAGCCCCAGAATAAAATCCATAGTAATCTTATCCCACCTCCCATACAGAATCGGAAGGGGCCAGATCTTTCCCGCTGCTTCCGGTGCTCGCCTTTACCCGCCGATTGTGTTAGGCATCCGGATACCAAATCAATTTCCTTTTCATGCCCTTCCACCAATAATGCTCCCTCAGTATGATACATCTCGTGCTACCAGACAGCATGGCATACGCCAAGAGTGAGCCTCTTCCATGATTTCCTTTAGTTCACTCCATGTTAGGTACACACATCTGACTCCCCTCTAACTATTACGCCATCGTCTCCATCTGGAACTCCTCGGTTTCCTACCACCCTCAATCTCGCCCTCAACTTCTAATCATCTCCGAAACCTCGTCGACCTTCCTTGATCCTCGGATCCACTAGAATAGACGAACATAAAATGATGCCAACAAAGGTCCCTCAGACTACCCGCAACCCGAACCCCAAAGATCTCAACTCTATCAACAATGGGAGATATACTGTCTGCAGATAAGCATAGGAACCCTCCGGTTTCCGACTTAAGGCATCAGCCACTACATCGGGCCTTCCCTGACGGTACTCTATCGTGCAATCACAACGTTAATCAACTCCAACCACGGCGCCGCCTTTAAGTTAAGCCTTTTCCGAGTAAAGATATACTGCAGCTCTTATGATCGGTGAATATCCAGATTCAACGTTCACAGATATTGTCCTGCATCTTTAGAGCAAAACCACGTTTAGTTTCAAATCAATAGTCGTAGTTCGCTCAGGTTTTAACTCGACTGAAGCCATAAGCCATCACTCCACCATCCCGCATCAAAACATACCCTAACCCTTGTCCGGAGGCAATTACTATATACCACATAACCGCCCTTCGACGGTAGTGCTTAATACCGAGATACCGTCAATCTCTGTCTCAAATCCTCAAAACTATGCTAAAGGTGTATCCAACACTGAATTTCCGATCCTTTTTCAATAGAATGGTCAACTGGTTGCCATTCGAAAATCCATCAACAAATTTCCTATAATAACCTGCCAATCCAAGGAAATCGCGAATCAAAACATTCGGCTGGCCTGGGCCACTATAGCTCGATCTTCTCGAGGATCCACACTAATACTCCACGAAATGATATGACCCAAGAGTTACTTTGTCCAACCAAAACCGGGCACTTACTTAAACTTAGCGTGATAACCGACGCCTCTAAGAACTGCATTACCGTCTCGGAGATGTCTCGCATGTTCTCCGAATCACCGCCTCGAAAGTACACTAGGAATGTCATCAATGAATACGATCACAAACTTATCTAAATACGGACTGAATAATCTCGCTCATCAAATCCATGAACGCAGCCGGGCATTAGCCAACCAATGGCATCACTAGGAACCGTAGTGACCGATCTCGTCCGAAGGCGCCTTAGAAACATCATTCTCCGACCTCAACTGACGGTAGCCTCGACCCCAGTCAATCTTAGAATATACCGGTGATCCATGCAATTGGTCAAATAGCTCATCTATAATGGTGAAGCCGGATACTGCTATGACACGCCCGATTCAAACTGCCTTATAGTCTATACACAACCGTAAGCTTCCATCTTTCTTCTCTTACGAAGAGAACTGGAGCTCCCCACGATGAGGTACTAGGCCTGACGGTTTCCTTTGCTTAGCAATTCCTCCAATTGTGCCTTCAATTCTTTCAGTTAACTCTTCGCCGCGCCATTCCTGTATGGAGGAATGGATACTACCACCCCCGAACTAGTTCAATAACGAACTCAATTTCCTCTATTCGGGGTAAACCTAAATATCATCCTGGAAAGACATCCGGGAACTCTTTGACTACGGGATGTCTTCCAGCCCATGTCCCTCTTGTCTCCTATCCACTACAAATGCCAATAACCCCTGCAACCTTTCCGAAGCATTTCGGCTTGGCCATGGCATTAATGAGACTAAAGCATCTCTCCGATTCCCCGAATATCACGCCCAGTTCCTTCCGCGAACCAATCTTACTTTTCTTATAGCAATCTATAAGGTGGCTCTATGCCCGGATAACCAACCCATACCCAAGATTATATCGAAATCATGGATACCTAACACCGCCATCAAGTCCTGGCTGAAAATTCTTATTCGATCACCAATCTACTACTCGAACTATCCTTTCTGGATGTCATAGTATCCCATCAAGTACCTTAAACCACCATACGACCATCCATAGCCGGACTCATCCGTGCCTCCTCTGAAAGGTACTAAAATAAATGAATGAGTGGCTCCTGGTCCACTAATGATATGCATCATGATCAGAACTCCAAATCATACCTCAGCAAGAATCACGTCCGTGATGATCCGCTCCCGCCTGTAGGACTCAGAATGGTCTGAGCCCGAGTACTAGTACCACCAATCCGGGCTAATCTGGTACCGCCCCGCCTCCTACACCCCTGGCACCGCGACCCCTACTGTGTTGCACCGCCACCTCTCGCCCCGAATCCACCCCTACCAAATTCGACCGGGACCGTCGGTGCCGGGGGTGTATGCCACCATACCCACTCCCGCAGGTCTCGCAGCCTACTAACCCGTGACGGGGCCTCGATAAAGTGACCTTCCCGCTCTCGCAATGGAAACATCCCACATATTCATCCCGCACTCTCCTCGAAAGATGCCTCCTCCGACATGTGGCATAATGGAAAAGATGATCCTCGAAGATCTACCACCTCCTAGGGTCAAGCCGTGACTAACTGATCCCCGGCTAGATAACACTTCATCCCGAGCCTCTAACGCTAGTCCACTTTCCTTCTTCTACTAGACCGATCAGTGTCCGTCGACTAGCAGCCGGAGCACCTCTTACTGGTCCCGGCCGCCCGAGTTAGAACTAACACGATCCTTTCTACCTTTAGGTGCAACCTCAATTTTCATAAAATTGTCGTCATTGGCTTTTAAAAGCTCTTCTAAAACTTTCATAAACTATTTGCTCGCTTTTGTCAGAATCCTAGTAAACACGGAAACCTCGTGGCCCCCACTCGTGGCCTGGAAGAACCTCGTGTCCACGTCACCTTTTTCCAAAAGAATTATGGTGGAAAGACCTCATGTCTACATCACCACATAATAGCTAGAACACTAACCCTATCTTAACCATAAGTACCTCTCGCTCCGGGTCGCGCACATCATAAGTTTAGCCCTAATTTGCAGCGTTTCTATCATGCCCTCTACTTTGGAGGCTCCTGTGGCGAGACGGTAGCTACCAGAATAATCTATATAACTCCGATCCATCGCCAAGGTACCCGCCTCGGGTCCGCGCCCCGATGGTTCTGCATCGTCGATTCCACAAGCATCTGACGGCGGTGTGCCCGACATATCTCTCCGGTGGTGCTCTCCGTGCGAAGTCCTAGATCGACTTCACATGACCTCGTCAGACGTAATCTTTTGTGAATTTCAAAGTTAAAGATTGGTGACACTTTTCAATATTTGATGCATACGGGATTTAGCAAAACAATGTAGGTTGCGATAGAAAAATCATTATAAAAACAATTCTATAGGAAATGTAGACGCGAAAACAGGCGAGCTTGTCGCTAAGCCCCTTTACGATACCAACAGCCAGGACCCACTTCCCTAGTGACGGGGAAATCTGCTTGGCAGCTCCACGGTAACCTCCAGCCAGCTATTGGCGATAAGTTACCATGAAGCTAGAGTAGTAAAGCTGGCTGAGCGTATTTTGGGCGTGGGTTATAAAAATTTTCATTTTATGTCAGCGCTAGATTGCAATCAGCCCGGCCTCTTATTGCCACGGTGAGTGACGAAATACAAAATCACTGTATAAAACAAAAATACACTCGATGTTTTCCGAATGTCGACTACAGCAATAAAGGACCTTTGGTCGTCAAAATATAAGATAGGATTAATCCAAGCGTAATTTTGTCGCGACTGTTTTTCTCGAAATCATACATGCATATTTCTGAAATATATTTACATACAAAATGCACATTTTAACTTTTACTATTTTTAATTTACCTTATCTTATATGTAATCACGTACGGCGTGCAGACAGAGGATCTGGAAGGTCTTTCGACTTCAACACTGCACTGAAAAATTATTTTAAAAGCAGATTATGACGAACGGACTCGGTGAGTACTATAATTTCTAAATCTCTTTGTATCTGCTTCATTTGTACCTCGATATGAAAATCTTTACGAGAAATGGTTGTAAAGCGTTTATGAGAAGCGAGTTTTGCTATGAAAACCATTTACGAAAACTATACCAACATTGAAGCTGTTTACGCTCTTGTGGTAAAAACTAATTCTGGCTGGCGGCGTGCCCATTTACAGCTGTGGCTATTCCGATGGTGATTTAATGCTCTGAAAGTCTTTATCTTTAAATCAAGTACCAACCATGGCCCATTTAAAGAAATACCTAGGCGTGATGCCTCGGAACCTCGGAACCTGGCATCGATAGTGAACCTCGGAACACTACCTAATATCGTCCGGTGAACACGGCGGGATCTATATAGCATAATGGAACCTCGGAACCAAAATGCTCGGTGAGAACCTTACTCGGAACCAACACCTCATCGCTATATGTACTAAGTCGTGTGCTAACTGCATATACCTCGAAGATGTGCGGAGGCGACTCAGTATATAAATATATGCTAGATCTAACCCCAATTGCAGACGGGCAATATAGTTAATCATAATATCCCGCTAACATTGCCATGCTGTCAAGAAATACATCGGCCCAGGAAGCGAGCATTGCCATCTAGGGTTTCTTAAACCAGGAATACCAAAGCGTTTAACCCAAGCATCTTTTCAAATCGAACTTTTAATTTGAGTATAACAATTGGGAGTAATAAAAATGCTTTATAAATCTATATTTTCAAGCGCTTCTGAACTTATAATTCCAAACACTTTCATTTTAGAAAATGATTTTGAGTACTTCGCCTTTTTCTCCGCTAATTTCTTTCAATCTTGTAAGCACTCTAGATTCTCGTCGGATGCTCAAATCGCCTACACAATTCATTCCAGTGCAAAATGCCCTCAGTTCAACGTTTTAACCATAAAACATATCACGAGGGCTTTCAAAGCAACTACTCTCGAGCAGACTTCGATTCTAACAAACTTTACGTGCTAGTCTATTCGATATGGACATCGATAATATGATGTAGGAAATTGACAAAATGTCCATATACATTAAATGTCTTATAAAACTATCTATTTTTAGTCAACTTTTGACTTAAGGGACACACATATAATTAAAATAAGAAGCATTTAAGAAAATTCTATCCAGGCTTGTCAGGCTATACTCTGAAATTCAACTTTGAACTTGTCCAAAAAGCAGTCCAGAAATTCAGCCTTGGTATCAGAACAAAGGTCCAAAGAATTATAAAATTCTAAATCGATCTAAAAATTTTGGGACTAAAGTTTCACGACCTTTCCGCGGCCTCTGAAAATTTCAAATCATTATATAGCCTTTAGACTTGAGGAAGGAATAACACAAGTAGGCAAATTTTCTACCTTTTAAAGTTTAACAAGGTTAAGATATTGGTACCTATCACGTGACTCTCTTGTGTATACCAATTTGCATACGCTCAGATGAAAGTTTACGATCAGATTTTCGTAAATACGAGAAAGAAAAGCAAAGAGAATAAAAAAAAAATAAAAATCGCCTCTCCTCTCTCGCACTCTCTTATGTCGGTTTCTCTGCATTTCCTTTTATTCATTTGATTTTCGTTTTTTTTTTCTTTTCTAATTATTCTTATTCTTCTTATTATTATTATTATTATTTTCATATATAATTTATATTGTCCCATTCGGGTCCATTTCTACCACGAAAAATTTTATTTATCATAATTGAATATTCTTTAAATATTTGTGTTTTAAGTTTTTAAAATCCAGTTTCGGGTTTGTTTCCCCAAGCCGTCATTTAGAAATTAAGTAAAATATTCATTTGTCTCGAATTTGCAGAAACTCTGTGATTATTAGATTTGAGAAGAACTTGGCCAGCGGTCAGTTTAAATCGTCAAAGATCTAGAGAATTTTAAAGTTCACACAGTACTATTTTGTGATTTATTATTATTGTTTCTGTTAAAGCTTGAAATTAATTCTGCTTTCACCCCTCAACTCTACGCCAATTGCGAAAGTGCCTGATTCTTTGAAAACTTTAAAATTTCACCTTAAAACAACTCTCGGAATTCTATTTATGGCACTAAATTAAATTAAAGATGCAGGTACACATACGGTTACGCCCCGTGCATCATCTCGGGGCGGGGTATTCGATCGATGTCGTCCAAGGGCACCGGCTTATTTACCTGAAGCGAATATCGAAAGGTGTCCCGAGGTTCATTTAGCATCTCGGTTGTGGAGGATCGCATCACCATAACTTGCCTACACATCGAATGGTATATCTTGGATAATGGCAAAGTTAGCGAGGAAGCATTGTAGGCGGTCACCTCACACATTCGTCGTCGGGATAAAGCCGCGAAGTGATGAAATGGTGCCCAGGCAGAATGTAGGCGGAAATGCTTGGCATGAGGAAATTAACCGCATGGCGCCTTTATTGATCCTCCACTCACCCTGGCCTTTGGTCAATACGCGAATGACCTCATGGTAGTCGGGATGCTGTGGTGTCAAGTCCGTTAGGACATGTTCTAGGCCATAGAAGCTATTGATCGACTCACTTCTTTGAAGTCGACGATACACCCACAGCACCACGACCTTTTAAGGACATGGGAGCGAGGTTAGGCGTAAAGTCGCGCCTTACGCTCATCGCCGTGGACGAGGGTTGGCATAAGACTGCGCCATCCGCGACCATGATTGTCTTGCGAGGAAGGAAATCGTCGGGGTGATGGAAACCCTTCTCCTTGATGAAGGCGATTTTGCAAATGATGTCAGCCGTCGGCACTCACGCGTTTGCAAAACCTCGAGGGCATCGAACGTGGGAGTCGGGTCGCTGGGAAACTAAGCAGCGGAAACAACCACCTCTTGCACGATATACTAACCTAGACAAAGAAAGAAAAAAAAATCAAACACCCAATGTGCACCTCAGAAACAACTAATAACTATCTAAGGATTCCCTGAAAACCTAAATCGACTCGAGAGATCCCTAAAGGGAACCTAGCCCAGGCCCCAAAAATGAGGGCCTCTGTTATAAAGACTCTGCTGAAAGCTTAACAAATGAACCACAAACTCTTTGTACCTGGTAGAATCGGGCTGCAGTGGTGGGGATGCCTTATGACCTGGCCCGACCCGATGAGGGGTGACTTCGGTGAAATTCGTGGCCAGATGAGGGTGGTCTCAGGCACGTGTGTTGATGAGAGCTGGAAGCGGTCCGGTGAAGAGGCCCGGGATGCGAGGGCGCTAGGGTTTGGGGAGAGTAAGAGTCGTACGGTGAAAGTGGAAAGTGAACCATCCACGTCGCGACGTGACAGAGAGTTGAAATTTTGACGTCGCGACGTGAGAATCCACGTCGCGACGTGACGAGGGCGAGCTTGGAAATGGCGTCAGCGACGTGAGAATCCGTCGCGGTGACGTGACGGCGAGCTTGAAAAATGGCGTCGCGGCGTGAAATCTCCGCGTCGCGGCGTGGCGAAGGTCTCCAAAGATTTTATATACTAACCCCTCGATTTTAGAGAACTCTCACTTGTAAACTTCCCTTTCGGACTTTGAACACTCTGCCAGCTATGCATTCCCTACACCTCGAAACTATACGAAATTAAACGACAAAGCGAAACAACGATCATGAATCTGGTAGAAATCGAAAATTTACGAAACAACAAGAGAAGCGAAAACTTAAAAACAAAGTTTCTGAAAAACTTGGGTTGCCTCCCGAAGCTATGTTTAACGTCGATTTGCCTCAATGACCGGCTTCAGTAATACCGGGAATTCAAACTCTTGTGATCGTTGGCTATACTTCTTACTTGGTACATCGAAGGAATGACTTGCTTATGCACGGCTTCGCCCCCAGTGAAATGCGGCTTGAGCGTTGGGTGGCGGCTGTGAGATCATGTGCCTTTTTCGGGATGTGAAACTACGCCCCACCATGTGAAAAAGACTTTTGTTAAGTGAAAGGTCGGGACAGCGAGACTTGATTTCCGGAAAAAGCTTTAGTCGGGGTGAATAGAAGGACTTGTTGTCATTAGTAAGTTCTTCTGGTGATGTGCTTGTCATGCGAGGCCTTGATGCTTCTCCTTATAAATACGGGCGTTCTCATAATGCTTCGTTTGAACTCATCCCCAACTGCGGGTTGGGTAGTCGTTTTTCACTAGCCAATGCGCATCCCGTGTTTAGTTGTCGGTGGCCCGATAGGCTCGATGCTCGATTCTCTTTGGAAGGTGGCACGCTTTACCATAAACAAAGTCTGAGCGGGGACATGCCTAAAGGAGGTTTTAAATGCGGTGATGTATGTCGGAGCGCATCGTCATCTTTTAGACGATCCTTCTTGGAGTTGTTATTGTCTTCTCGAGGATGTACTTGATTTCACGAGTTGGATACCTGCCTTTGCCGTTTGATTGTGGGTGGTATCACGAGAGATGTCACGATGGCGTACCCGTACTTTTGCAAAACCTTGTCTATTACCTTATTGCGAGAAATCGTCCCATTATACGTGATTAAAGCTCGAGGAGTTCAAGCGTGAGAAGATATTAGCTGCTTGAGGGTGAGCTGATCTTGGCATCATTGGTTCGTGTTGGAATCGCTTCTACCCACTTTGAGACATAATTACGGCCCGGCCAAGATGCTATAAATTGTTGTATGATGCGGGAAATGGTCATTAAAGTACGATCCCCATAAATTGAGACAACTCTACCTCAAGAGATAGGATGCATAGGTAGCTCGTCCTTTTAGAGATGTTCCCGTTCGTTGACATTTGTCACAAGTGGAGGCTTGAAATGATGAAGCATCTTTAAATAAGGAGGAACCCGATAAAAACTGATTATAGAACCTTAGGCTGCTTGTTCTCACGGCCGCAAAGTGTCCACCACCGCGATAGAGTGTAATGATAGTTCGAATGCGAGCATTTTCATCTTAGGGCACACATCTCCTTATCACTGGTCAGCCACCGTTGCTGCAAAAATTGGCTCTTCGATAGTAGTGCTTAAGGTGTGCGAAAAACCTTTTCTTTCTGATAGTTAAGTGCAGGGGAATCACTTTGGCTACCAAATAGTTCACATGTCTATGAGCAGGCGCCCTCTTGTCCTCATTAGCAAAGTTTCTCTTACGGAAATTCGTGCGTTCAGGAACATCATCTACGGCCACTTTGGTCGTGAGAGGGTGATCACGCCCACTTCAAATTTTGATTGCCGCTTCTTTGTCCTTGATTTCTGATCGAACTCTTGCAATGAAGGACCCGCGAATCAATCTGGGGTTTTGCATCTTTCTTGGTAAATCAAGTACTTAATGGCAGAATGATCGGTGTGCACCACGACTTTGTTGCCAATCAAATATGGCCTGAATTTGTCGAGCGAGACGGTAGCGATAGTTCTTTTCTGATAGTGGCATAATTACGATTGAGGCGTCATTAAGTCTGCTTGCATAGTAAATCACTGAAAGATTTTCTCTCGTTTACCTTTAAATCTTTATCAATCCAGCATGTCGCTTGCATCACTTTGTCGAAGCTAAATGGAAAAGACCAATCTGGGGCTACATGATAGGAGAGATCGACTTATTCTTCAATACGGTAAGCGTATGCAGCGTTGGGAATTGAGTCGAGATGGGATCCTGGATTAGCAAATTAGGCGATGATGGTTTCGCGATCTACGTGTGAGAAATCCTTGATATGCTTTATAAAATCCGGCATGGCTGAAAACGGATCCGCTTTCAGAAGAAGGTGGCGGTAACTTCTCGATTGCTTCAATCTTCGCCTATCTACCTACATCCTCTTCTTGAATCAGATGTCGGACAATACCCTCTTGTACCATGAAATGGCACTTCCCAAATTAATTAAATTGGTCTCTTCACATCTTGCTAGCCTGACTCTCAATTTGCTAGACAATTGTCAAATGAATTTCCCATTCTTGTCGTCCATGAAAATCTCGTCGACTTTTTCTACCATGTCGGAGAATATGGCCATCATGCATCATTTGAAAAGTACCGGAGCATTGCATAGTCAAGGCATCGCCGGTGAATGTACCATGAAGTAGATGAATGTTGTCTCACGATCTTGGTAGCTATGGCGATTTGGTTGTATGGAATATCCATCAGCGATAATATTCATGCATAAATTTAATCGATCGGGCATCTGATCTGAAATGGCGTGGAAGTGATCTTTTCGAGGTGGCCTTGTTCGGCTTTCTATAGTCATTTGTGATTCTCCACGGTCCTTTGTTCTGAATGGCGGTAAGATATTGTTTCGATCCCGATGGCGGTTGTTCCTCCGCTTCTTGACCTTTACTTGAGCGAGGGCTTACCCGTGCATTGTCACGAAATGGGAGTAAATCACCAGGTATCTAGCCATTTTAAGAACTTCTTTCCGAGCCCCACCTCCTTGTTGTCGGATTCGAGCCTCCTACTGCAGCTTCCGAGGGCTTGTGGCTATCTTCTAATAAAATCTGATTGCATACACATAGAAGGCGGATCCCTTTTAGGTCGGTGAGACCATCAGAGTGCTTGTTTGTGATCGCGAAGAACCCTCGATAACTTCTCTTCCTCCATTTCGAGTTAGGGATGATGAGATAATTCACGGGTAGTGAAGGTCACCCCGGATATGCATGTTAGGATAGATTTGAGTAGAGTTTTTATTCCATCTTAGGTGGTTGCTCCATTGATCGGAGCGAACATTGTTGGCTTTCAGCCGCTGCGATTCGATATTTCGGCTTCTATTGTGCCCCAGGAATCCATCCACTTAACGTATTCTTATAAATCGCTCGGGTTCTCGAGATGTTCGCATTTTAAATTTAGTCTCGAAGGATCGATGAGACCACTTTGGTTAGACACTATAGCCTCTCTTATATCAACCATTAAGCCGCGTATCACTTTATATTTAGATTGTCTGGCTGCCTCGAAGACATTGAATTTACTTCTTCTTCTTGTACTCACCAACCCGGTTCGCCCCTCTGCACATCGATCATTGCCACACTGGGTTCACTAGAAAAGGTGCTTTGAGATAATCGGTATTTCACCACATCTTCCTCCATATACAAACCTATGAAATCTTTGGAAAGATAAACTTGTTCGGCCTTCTTAAGACATGTCTTCACATTATCCCTACAAGGTGCTTCAAGATACATGCATATTTGCGGGTAGTATGTCAGACGGGCTTCTCCTAATCCCAACGCTTAAGATTGATAAGGCGTAAGAATTAATGCGCTAATCCTACGGCGCTCTCGAAAATCGCATTTCAATTGTGCACGGGATAGTGGCGCACAGGTCTTTGAGCCTGCGGTGGCTTCCTCTGAAGGATGTACTTTGCATTCCTCGGTTAAGTTCTGAGTCTCGATGCGCTAATCTTCTCTTACGAGGACAAAATGTCTTTCATGAACTTTATAGCTGGGCGTTTGCTTTCTAGGGCATCGTGAATGGAATGTTTATATGGCTTTTTGAAAACATCCGCCAGACCGTGAATTGTATCTAGTTTATGTTTCTTGAGACGTTGTGGGTAAGGGGCCAGAGTATCTTCGGCCTTTGTATTTAGAGGTCTCTGTTTGTTTCTCCTATTTGTTCTTTGGTATATCATCTTTCAGCTGCGGGCTGTGTGATCTCCTCGGTCTCTAGCGCTCTGCTTAGTGGGGTTGCACTTGGCAGTTCAATTCTCTCCACTTCTCGGCGTGAAATCGCTTTGCGTGCTCGTTTCCATCTCTTCTTGGGTTTACCTCGAATTGCTGTGAGAACCGGTTGCCTTTGCAGCCAAGTAGGCGCCATTTGGCCCATTTGTGCCTCGAGCTCATATGGTTGTCTTTGCCAGTTGTTTAATTGGGTTGTTTCTTTGTTGCATGTTCGCCTTAGTCTCATTCATGGCAGCGAATGCAGTTAACATACGTCTTTGAGCTTGCTCTGGAAATCCGAGAACTTTCTTTTCGGAGGTGGTTCATTAGCTTCGATTTGATGGCATATTGTTACGGTTATTACGCCGTCCATACTTGATTGTTTTGATTATTCGTTACGGTTATTTACGCCACCCTTGTCACGATTCGGATTAATTGTTATTACCCCATCGCGGTCCCTTCTTCAGCGTGATTGATTACGATTAAACCTGGCAGCGTCTTTGGGCTTGCTGCGTAGTGTTCTTGGTGACATTCCATGTTGTCTTTGTCACCCGCAGGGATTCACCTGACTCCGTGGAGTGATACATATGGCATGTCTTCATTCCCTTTGTTAATACATTTGCATTTGTTTAGTGTTTGAGCCACATGATTTACAGTTGTTGAGGGGCTGCATTATCTGTGCCGCCCCGCGGAGTGTTTCTTGGTGTACTTCTCTCTAGGCCAACGATTAGTGTTAGTTGCGACCATCTTCGATATCTCGTCGCTGATGCGTGGTTTTCTTCATCAATGATCCTCGGTGAGGCATCATCATTGTTCGGGTTGTATTTCGGACCATTTGTAGAAGGTGTAGACTTGCGTGCGTCGGTTGAGTCGGTGGGTGAGGACACTTCATGATAATTCATGATTTGTCCCGTATGCGCGGGTTCTCCCTTACAATTGATGAGAGCGTGTTGATCCTCTTGCAGTTGTCTGATCTTCGAAGGTGGAAAGAACTTGAGTGAAACTTTTGTACCAATTCGTTCCATGTAGTAATGGAATGCAGTGGGTGGTAGTTGCTTGATGTTTAGCTCATCCACAGGGTGAGGTGGGAATAGCAAGCGATCTTAGGGCTTGATGGCTTAGTTGTATTTGATGGTATGAGCCGAGGAAGTTAGTCGAATGCATGTTACGATTCTCATGGGGTAGTCCGTAGACGAGATGTTACGGAGCATGTTCGAGACCAGATCGTGACCGACTTCAATCTCGAAATTGCTCGCTTGAATCTGGTCACCGACGTCGTCGAACAATCAAGCCAGCGTGTAAAACAAACTCATCTTAATAGCATGTAAGGATCGTCCGTCAGATAAATGGCCCGCGCTTGATTCCTTGCCTCGCTTCTCCGTGGTTCGGCCTTGTTCAACGCCAAAATCTCTTGCTCTTCGTTGTTTCCATGACTATCAAGTTCTACTGCTCGTCGTTTCGGGCGTTAATCCGTGCGTGTCTTTCCGGCTCAGATCACACAAGTGATGATTAATTCGTTTTACTGCCGCATGTACTCACCAAACCCGCATCAAGAATAACACACAAACTAACAAAACCCACCACGGCGACTTGTAAAAAAATAACAAAGTAAAGAAAATCTCGTAATATTATCTATGTGCTCACTTCTCTATATCAATTTAAACCTTCCCTGCAAGAATCTACGGCAAAACTTGACAGCCGAAAAACGTGTATAAAATGAATGCCTGCTGCGCACGCTGCAGAGTCCCAAGTAATATAGCAGATACTTAACGTATCTGATATCGATCCACAGGAAAGGTAAATTGACTACGAGGTTCGCTGCATTACATTCGAAGAATGACTTAAGAGGGAGTTCAATTATGTAAAACTAACCGAATCGGTTGATTTAATTAAAGTGTCGCTTTAAAGCCTAGGCTATATCTCCCCTCACGCTCAATTTGATTGTTTTTCTAAAGAGATTGTTATTCAACACATTTATAATCCGCCTATGGCGAGGTGGATCTTGCCTTACGAGATATCCTCTCGAGGTATATCCGCCATCTCGCAAATAGAATCGAAAGTATATCTCTATCTCGACTCCCAGATTCGAAATGCTTAAATGTTCTACCCTAGATACCACCTTCAGTCCTAATATCTCTATCGACCGACCACCAAGGCTACTTACCCCAGATCCTCGAATACCCTCATCTCGAACTTCTGATCTCCAAAGGCGCTTATGCTAATGTCGCCAAACATTATCATATAATTTAAATACGTATAGAGTAGATTCGACAATTTATAAACAATTGAATAACATAAAAGATCAATCCTTAATCCATATCGTATGACAGGGTTCGATGTAACCCTAGAAAGAGATCTAGAACATAATGGAAGAAAAAGATGAAACTTTTAATAAAGAAAACATTGTTCTAAAACTAAATATACTAAAATGCGCCGCACTCCCGCACTCGGTCGTCACTCGCCCGAAACCCAGGCTCGCTCGCGGTGCCTCCGATCTCCCGATTTCTCTCAACCCTAATGTGCTTTTAATGATGAGCAGATTTTCGCGGCCGACGCCGCTGAGCCGCGGTGACGCCGACGTGGTGGTGTCATCGACGCGGGGACGCCGCGACGCTGGCTATCGCGACGTGGGACGCCACGACGGATGTGCACTTCACGCTGGTTCCCATTTGCTCCAAGATCCGCTTCTCGCTTCGGTCGGCTCTTTTCACCCCCAATGCTCCCGCATTCACAAAAAGACACTCACCCGCATTCTAGTCGCAAAAAACTATAAAATTACTCTAAAATAAACAAGAAAATGTAGGATCGACGCTGAGCATAATATGAGTGTTTGTGCACTCATCAATTGGTTTAAAGGATGGATCGACTGCTCACCGTGGAGCGATCACCGCCTGGCCGATTCCACCCATGTCCTCCCGCTTCTCGGCGAATACCACGTTTTTTAGAAAACGGATAAGAGGGCTTTTGATGTCTTCGGCCAGGTTAGACCCTATGTAGACGAGGTGTTCTGGTTGGTTGTCAAGCTGTACTGGCTCTAGTTCTTCCGAAGGCACAGGTCAGGTACTTACTTCGTCTCGCATGTCAAGCTCCGGCCCATGATGTTATCGACCGCTTTTTTGTTTCATCGACGAAAATATTCTTCCGCTATGCGCTGTTCCCCCGAACGAAGCCCACTAAGCATAATTGGGAATTTGATGACCATGTGATAGGCGGAGGGGATGACTCTTATAGTGTTGAGAGAGGGTCTTCCCAGCAACATGTTGTAGGTTGTGGGGCATCTACTATGAGAAATCTTATTGTTGTCGTAGCCTGACATGGGGGGTCTCCCAAAGTGAGCATCAGTTGTGTCGACCCCAGAGGCAAAGACTCCTTTCTCCGCAGAACTACAGAGGTAAGTGTTGATTGGTTCTAAATTTTCTCCCTTCCAATACCTATTTTATCAAAAAAGTCGATGCGAAGATGATGTCACGAGCTTCCATTGTCGACGGCACTTCAAAGTGGATTGTTTTATCGGGCCACGACGGCCCTTATCACTGGATCGTCATGGATGTCAAGTGTACCCCATGCCTGGAGCCGTCCGAAAAGGTAATGGTAGTATCCAAATGAGGAGTTTGATATGGCTTGCACTTCAAGGTTCCCTTGATCTACATGTCGCTGCAGGGCCTTCCGGGCCGAAGCCGACTCCCCGCCCTCGCAAATCCTCCCGGAGCATGGATCTCTCCCGCGCGCTGAGCCGAAGCCGAGCCACCGACGAGGCATGGGCGGCCGTGGTTCCGGTCTCACCTTCGTGACGAACATAATCAGCGGAGGTGCCCACGCTGATCAAATACTCAATTTCTTTCCTTAGTCGGATGCGCTTGTCTCCGCTCGATGTCCATGACCCCGCGAACTCGCAGCATTTCGCATCGCCCTCGCTGGCTCGACTTCATTCGGGACTTGCCACCTCAAAATCTCTCGCGGTTGCACTTCGCACAGACCTCGTGACACCGAGGCCGCCGTGGGGGTGAATCACAGAGGTGCACATACCGCCTCGAGGGTTTTTGAGATGGAGAACATCAAACTCTTTCGACGCACCCCCAAATTCTACGCGATGAAGGCCATGGACGGCGAATCCTCGTCGGAATATTCACTGTGAGACTACGCGGAACCTCCTCGAACATATGACTCGTGTCTTCTCGCGAGTTCCGTTTTTATGGTCAGGAGGTGATAACTTGGCTTCATATACGTCCTTGCTCCGATAAAGTGGGAGACGAATGCGATGGAAGGTTCTGTGAATGATGAGATGGAAGACGGCGGGAGTCTCGTCGAACTGCCAATGTCAGCCCTTAGCCGATAATGTAAGGCTCCGTGATCGGGGACAAACTTGATACTGTGCGCCCATTTGACTTTATGTATTGAGTTGGTCTATGGGGTCTTTCGTCTGGCCGAACGCCTGATCCGCGGGCACTCAAACTTTACCGTACATGGCGCAACACCCCGTCGTGAACGGGATCTGCATTGCTGCACCAGGCGCCCATGTAGACCGAGCTCGGGCCTTATCGCTTTCCCTTCATATGGTCAGAGCCATACCTACGTCCCCGAACCTCTACTCCAAGACCTCCTCTGCCTCCCGCGATAAAGGATGGGTCCATCACTCTTATTCCCTGGGCTATGCCTCTCCCCATTGTGATCCTCCCAAGGGCTCAGAGGGTCATGCTCCCTACCGTGGGCTAGTCCTCCTTCCCATCCGTCCCGATGAGGGTCGAGGTGCTGGCCGCTCCTCCAGGTACGGGCCTCACCCCCGGCCCCCGTCGCGCCCTAGGGGCGCTTGCACTTGTCCGGTGCCGCTCCAACTCTTAGCACCGTCGGGTGAGAGATCGAGCACTCCATCCGTCAGACGGTGAATCTGAGCGCGAGTACCTCCCTGCTGCCTGGGCCATCCACGTCGCCTTGCTGGTCTCAGATCCTCGGAGGATCGGGCGCGGCCCGCCAGGTTCCGAGTTGATACCACGCCACCGGGAAGATCACTATTTATAAAGGAACTGGTTGCCCTACGTACTCCGCGCCAAACTCGACGATGTTTTTTCAATCTAACCGGCTGAGCTACCGGAATTGCCAGCCGACCACACTCTAGATGCCCGGCTCCCGCGAAAACAAGAAAACAAAAGGATCGGCCGATCGCCCGTTGCCTCCGATGCCTAAGCTCGCTCTTTCCCCAAAGGGGCAGAAGATTAACCGCTTATGAATGAAGTTTCAGGCGCACTTCATCGGCGAGGGGCGGCCCTGCATTTATAATAGTGGTCTTAGTAAGCTCTCACTTGGACGACGACACATACAAGATTCTTCCTCGCCGAGATGATACCCAGCCCCATTCTACAGGATTTTCTTCATTATCATTAACCTGCTATCGGGGATAATCGAGAACGATAAATTAGAAGCATCCCATTCTAACACCAAGGGCATCACGCTCTTATATCACGGATTCCCTGGGTCGACTAAATTCTCCTCTAAAGCCAGCGACCTGAGCCACGTCAGCCCACCCCTGGGGGATACCATTGAGGGCCGAACATTGGCACTGGCCCCGCTTAATCCTATCACTCAGTTTCCTATTCTGGGGCCCCGTGAGCCTATCATTTCAACCCGATAAGTTTCTAAATGATGTATATAAAAATTTGTTTCAAAAAAAAAAAATATTTAAACAACCGCATTAATTTTCCTTACCTCAAACAACACTCCAAATCTTGAAGAGTTTAGCCCCAAGAATCTACTTCTCACCTAACATAATAAAAAGATATTATTATCAATATTGACTCTTCATCTAAAGTTATAGCTTTGGGAATCCTAAATTTTTTTTTTTTTTTTACCTTAGTAATTTATTTCTCTTTCCTAAACCAAATTGAGTTTCCTAAAAATATTTGATTTCACAAATTTCTCTCAATATTGCATGTACAAAAAATTTATTTATTTATAAATTCATTTCAAACCGATCGTGTTTTCCAACTCTATTTCTTTCTTTAATAATATTAGCTCTATATTTTCAATATATATATATATATATATATATATATATATATATATATATATGAATATATATATATATTTTACAAGATTTTATTTCTTTATTTTGTATAAAAAAAACACGCATGTCCCATTTTTCATTTATTTTTCTTTTCAAATTCTGGATCCAAGATTTTGTTTGAATACATTCAACTAAATATCCAAAACTTTCTCCATCCCCATAAATATATTAGCCTATACTTGCAAAATTTAGAACTTTTTTTTTCTCTTAGGCCCCGTTTAGTTCACGAAAATTTTCAACTCTATCCAAAATTCAGAATATGAAAATTTTCAATGTATTCTAATCTTTAGTTTTCATTTTAAAATATTGCAGAATTTGGTCAAAATACGCTTACTTTCAACCCAATTTGGTTGAATTTGCTGAATTCTAATTGAAAATGCCGAAAAACAAATTTTTAATTGCTTTTCTTCCATTCATATATAAATGCCGAAAATAGAATAATTCCATTTTTTGTTTCAAAATTGTTGCCTTATTCTCGTAACTAAACTGAAGCTTTTTCTTGTTTTCTAAAAGTTTGAATAGAGAAAATGTAAATTTTCTACCTACTAAACAAGGGCCTAATATCTAAAAAGTCAAAACTATAATTTGTCCTATGTTTTTTTTTTTTTATAAATTGCATTTCTAATAAAAAAAAATTATTTAAATAGAGTAAGACATAAATATGAGTTCATACTTGCTATTTTTAATTGTGAAAAACTTTTACATCGTTAAAATTTTAATTTAAATAATTAATTTTTAAATACTTTATTTTCCTAAATTGATTAGGATCGCTATAATTAAACCATGACAAATAAATTTAAATTTAAAATCATATAAAATTCAAAACATGGGTTTAAATCCATATGAAATACATTGGTTAAGATAAATTATATACATTCTCACTTCTATACTTATCTCCAGAATTTCTTCAAATTTTTTTTTTCTTCAACATTACTAGAAAAATCAAAATCACAATTTCTAATCCTTTTCTTTTTCTTTTCTCCTCGGTTTTTTAAAACAAACCCTAATCTAGATTGAGGTTTCTTACCAAAGTAAAAATATGTTTAATATATTAAAATAAGATCTAAGAATTAAAAACATAACTACTCAGAGAAATTTGTTCTCAAACCTCAGATTCGAAAAAAAGTCAGACGTCTTAATTTATCACCTAAAAAGAAATTCAAAGAAGAATAGAATTTTATTTTTTTCTTATTCCAATTTATACCTAGGGTATTTATTAGGAAAATTACCTTTTTACCCCTCTTTCATTTTATTAAATTAATTAATTAATTAACTAATTGAACTATCACTATTATTTTCCTAACTGATACCTATAAAAATTCTTGGGTGTTACAGTAACTATAGTTAAGTTTCGTTTACACTCATCTTAATCGGGGTTAAGTTTTCAGTTAAGCAAGTTTACCTGAACGTAACTATTGTTAAGTTTATTTTACATTGAATTTAATAGTGGTTAAGTTTATAGCTTCACTAAGTTTACGTAACGTAACTAAAGCAAGCTTCTACTGTTTATATTTCACTGCTAAGTTCACTCATCAACTACACTATTTTTAAGATCTCTCCATGAACAAGATAATCATATAATCACATTTAACAATAGATAATAATTTATAAACTTTCTATAGATACATAAGAGTCGTTACATACATAAACACTTTACAAAAATTATATTGTAAATAACGTTAAACTATGTTCATCAATATCCAATTACAAGTATGAGAATATATTTGAAGATTTTGATGAAAGTAAAAACTCAATTGTCATTTTTTCTCTAAACCATCTCATTCGTTCGCCTTTGAACGTGTCCATTAGATGATTGTGTATAAGGTATTATGCATAATTGATCAAAAGCATGCCACAATCACCACCACTCGCAAAATTATAAACTGCGAGTAAAATCTAATTCTCTCAAAAGAGCTAAATGGTAATTTCGCCAAAATCCTAATTTTTCTGTATCTCGGATTTACTTAAACTGACTTCACCATTGAATCATCTCGTGAAATCTAGCCACTATGTCGACTCGTCGACCTACAAATGGACTTCACGTTTTCGACCACGCAGGGAAGACGACACTCCTAAGACTTCATGAGCGGCTTAAGAGGTGCCACGGTCAAGATGCCGCAAGTCAAACATCGGTACCAAGTAGGCCTCACATGAGATACACAGATCACGCCATTGTATGAAAATCATGCAGATGATAATGATAGCTGTAATCCCAATGTGGCCACTAGACCTGATGTCAAGACGTAGAGGACAAGTCTCTCATTCCATCTCACCAAATGGGTCAGAGTATGGCAGGGTACTATATATAAAGACCAAAATGAGAAAAGAGAGAGAAAAGAGAGGGATTTTAGAGAGAGAAGTTCTACCTTCCGGAGGGATTTTAGAGAGAGAAGCTCTACCTTCTCTCTAGAGAAAGACCAAACTAATTGCTTCCACTTACAAGGGCTACTGGTAAAATGGTTCAAGAGTTTAAAACTCCTAAGGCAAGTGTTTTTCTCCTACTTGTTTTAATTTTATTCATGGGTGATTTTAATGGGTGGGGATTTGTTAAGGCCTAGATGGCCGTGGTTTCGATTCCAAAGATTCAGTCTGAAAGCTAAGAAATCCCTAAATAAGTAGCTTTGACAAATTCACTCGATTGTCGTGTGGCTCGTGGTGATGTTGTGTTGCTTCCACGGGTGAACATGCTGATTGCGGGTTTGGTGGGTCGCTCCAAGATGAATGGCCTGATTATTGGCCCATGTGAGCCAATTTTGCGTTATTGCTAGCGAATGAATAATATGCGTATGTTTTGTTAATATATGTACGCTTAGTATATTAAATGACAGACAAGATGTGGTTTAACGCTGCATATGGTGTCATCAGACGAGTATTGTATGTGAGTAACCCAAGTAGGAAAATTCCACTACTGGGCATTACTCACCATGTCGAGGGAAAAACTATTTCGCGCACAGAAGACGACATGGAATGGATGCATCCGAGGTCTTGTGAGGGCGTAAGAAATGGGCCATATGTGCCTATTATGTATTTTTGTAAAATTCGGGCAAAAGACTCATTGATAATTTGTATTCAAACAAATTGTAATTGAACTCTTTCATAAAAATATACATTTCATGTCAGATGGATGTGTGTCTCTATCAATGCTTTACATATGTAATGGTCTCATGATCGAGACATGTAGATTTCCGAAATGACGCATTACAATCTGACACTCCTTTGCCAGCGCCACAAAAATAACAAATTTTACGTTAATAAAGTTAGATAAATATAGCTATATAAATATAGTCAAACTTACAAAAAATACACACTTACTTTGTTGGTTGTTGTGGAATATTGTTTAAGATTTCAATCTCTCATGCCATATCCTCCTTTGGGTCACCATTCTCCCCATAGTAATTCACAACATTTAAGAGGCGAGACAACAACATCGTTAAAGAAGTTAAAGAAGGCACCATTCTCCCCACATATTTTTCTTTATGTTAAGAGAAATGTTAACAATAGAACACATTGAGTATAACAACTAGTGAAGTACACAACATACATTTTCTAAGTCACAGTGTGGCCAAGTAAGTAGCTAAGATGCATAAATGATTCACAATACCAAATACTTGACATCTAAACTCACAGAACGGAAATAAAGATACGATAATACATCAAGATAAATAATTCAAAAATCATAATAAAGTGCTAAAAAAATCATAAACTTAGTATAGTATCAATCTCTTTACCGTTAAAGCCAACAATGGGGTTCAAGGTTGATGATGATGCTAGTCTTTAGTTTTTTTCCGGCTTCATTTTTCCTCAATATATGTATGTAGTTTTATTGGATTGGATTTTATGGAAAAATTTGCAAGTTGATGAAATATTTACATGAGTCATTTACAAAGATTCAGCTTTTGTTTTTCTTCGATGTGGCCTCAAATGAGAAATTCAGCTTATTTTATTTCGAAATGGATATGAATCGATAAGAAGTAAGGTGTCCGGTTACTTTTCCAAAACAATGATAATATCGCAATACCGCAAAATCATCATGATAAATAAGACCTGGGTGAGACTATTTCATATGTTAGGTCAAGCCATATCACAGTTGATAAAAAACCATATACTTTTAACTAAGAATAACCAACCTATGGGAAGAACATATCATTACTAGGAACAGGTATCAGGACTACGACCATAATTGTAGAATTGAAAAGGGGGGCTACTACATTTTGTTCTTAAACAAACAAAATTTAGATTACATCCCATTTTTGAATTATAATAAACGAGTCATTAGGTATGTGCATGTCATTGTGAATCATTAATGTGTCATCCTTTGTTTTCTCAAGAAATTAGGAATGGAATACCCTTGATTTGTTACATTCCTATGCACTCCTTGAACATATCTAAACTCCTACAAGCTCAAAAAACCAGTTCATAATGAAAATTGAGGGAAGATTACCATAAGAACAAAACAAGTTGAATCTTTTCAGAGATTCAGCTACTTATGCTGAAAACAGATAAGACTTTAACAAGCCAAGCCAACAACTTCTCTAAGTCCAAAGGGTCTAATCTCGTAGATATAAGAATTGCAAGGCCTCCATACCCGACCTCGACTGGCCATGGGATCCGAACTCGAGTCCCGGATGCCACTAAATCACTCAAAATCACTCAAAATCACATTCGCTAAGCTTGCATTTAAATTGGGCAAGCCCATAAACATTTATATTTTAACAAAATACATTTACAATGAAGGCATTCAAGCCTTTTCAAAATGATTTACAAAAATAGATGTTCAGAGTGCAAATTGTTTATACAAAATATCCATATCAAAAAGAACACATGAAATGAGTGCACATGTCGGAGCATACTCCGAGATTTCCTTCTTTATGACTCGACGCTCCGATCTCAAACCATTTATCGATCACTATCTATCACTCTAGCACCGACGTAAAATAACACGCTTAAGCATTTTCATGCTTAAGTGGTTCTATATAAATCCATTCCTCGCCCCAAACTTAAATCAATTCATGCAATTTAATAATTCGTAACTTTCAATCATTTGGATGATCAATATAAAATACAATACATATACTTGCTATATATATACAATAAATTATACTCATCGATCATCCCATAATTACATTTTCATAATCAATATTTCGCCAATCTCAAATCAATTCAAATACGCTCACAAATTCACCCGGGCCTGACATTCAATCCACCTCCAAAATCAACTAGCTTATGCTAATCCAATCGGGCTTATGCCAATCAATTCAGCTATGCCCTTAACGAATTTAACCTATGTCTTCTATATACGTGATATCGTAGCTCACTGCGACTCCGGGCCCCGCTAGGCCAGCAGGCCAGATTACATGGTTTTATAACACAATACGGCCCCGCCTGGCCGCGACCGGTTATAAACATTCAAATAGTGAACACTACCAATAATGGTCCTACTGGCCAGTAGATCGGAGTAACACATCAATAGTCATGAAGATCGCTTATTCGACCTTATCGTATACTCAACATATCCTTAATGCCGTAAATAAACTAACATTCTATTACGCGCTCAAATCCTTTATAGCAAATATAGTACAATATGTATGCTTGTATAAACAAGCTTTATTTTCAATAATCATGCAATTTTTATATGCAAACATTTCATTAATCACTTTTCTCAAATCAATTAAATCAATTTAATATGCTTTTAGAACAAAACATGCAAAAACTTGGAAACGAGGATTAGAGTTGGTAGAACAAACATTTCAAACTTGAAATGAGAATAGATTTTAGAAGAACAAACCCAAAATCTTTGCACTGATTCCAACCCAATCTCAATCACGCTTGGCTTTTCCTCCTCAGTTTACTCCTAGTCTCCAAAACCATTAAAGAATAATATTATTCATGCAGCATTTTAAGAGTTTCGTTAGGATTGATTGAAGGTTAGTATGAGTTCCAATTTAAACAAGCTATATATAGATGGATTCTTGACTCAATGGGCTTTCCATAGAGTCAAAGTGATCACCCGAACCGTAGTTTGACGAAGGAGTTATGACCTCCTCGTCGAGGTCATACTACCAAATCCTGAACTTACGAGCTGACCTGACCTGGACTAGTTCGATCTATCACCTTGGTTAAATGTCTTCTATCCTCCTTAGTCATATTAATGTATTCTTGACTCAATGGGCTTTCCATAGAGTCCAAGAACGCAATCGGAGTTCAAACGGGGCGAGATATGACCTTCCGGGTCGGTGTCACGCGTAGTCAACTAATGAGTCGACCTCGGATCGACGAGTCGTGACCGGGCTTATTTGTTCTCATTCAAACACCTCATTCGACATCTAACATCCTTCTCAGGCATATCAATGTATTCTTGACTCATGGGCTTTCCATAGAGTCCAAGAACACCCAAATCTGAGTTCAAACGAAGAAGATATGACCTTTCGAAGTTGGAGGTCATGCGTAAATAACCCCCGACGAAATGACCTGAACTGACGAGCTGCACTGAAGTGACGAGCTCAGTCTAACACTTTGGTCTGACATCTAATAATCTCCTCAGGCATATGGATTTATTCTTGACTCAATGGGCTTTCCATAGAGTCCAAGAACACCCAAATCGGAGTTTAAACGAAGGAGATATGACCTTCCAGCCGGCGCCAGCCAACTTTGACAAGTCGACCTCGGATCGACGAGCTGCACTGGAAGCGACGAGCTCAGTCTAACACTTTGGTCTGACATCAATAATCTCCCAGGCATATGGATGGATTCTAGACTCAATGTATTTCCATAGAGCCCAAGAACACCCAACCTGAGCTCAAACGGGGCGAGAGACGCCTTCCAGCCGGGAGCACAGGCAGAATAACCCCGATGAGCTCGAGCTTCAGATCTCGGGATGACCACAGATCTCATGACCCCCTACAGACTAGGATGACTCCTCATGTGACCTCGACAACTCTAAGGTGACGACCTCTACAGACTCGACGACCTCTACAAAGACCGACTAATTTCTACAGACGACCCCATGGCCGACCTGCACCCATTTAACCTGTCAGAGTAAAAGACCATAATCAAGTCTACGTAAGTCCGACCGAGAAAATTCAAAAGCCTAACATCAAGGTCTATTGATGTGGCTACAATTTCACGTGAAGGACTTAACTGCCAAATTTTCTTATTTCCGACCCAAAACCCGTCTAAGGTCCTGGCTTAGTCGACCAATTGGCGTGAACCGACCGACCGCATTTTACCACTCGACCTCGCAAAAGGACTATAACTTAGTCTACAGAGGTCCAAATCGAGAAATTAAAAGCCTAACATCAATTTAATCGATGTATTAAGCAATTCTTACTAGAAGGACGACTACCAAATTCTCTACTTCATACCCAAAAATCGCTCTAAGCGTCGTACCGCGCACTACCACAATGCCAAGACCCTGCTACTTAAAATGCAACCAAACATTCCCTACGCAAAGATAACCACCCAACATTCCTTAGCAGAGAAATGGCCAAGTAGAGAAGACCTACCCCGGATGTTGCCGAAACCTCCGTCACTTGGCCCCTACTATGTACCTGTCACTGAAGGATCTTCCTCTCGCTTTCTCGCCCCACCCACACCGATCGCTGGGAAATCTAGAGGAGAAGCCAGAGGCCTTCACCTAAAAAGACTTCCATTTTTCTCTGCTTTCTTCCTTTTCTTACTGATCACTCTAAATCGTATTTTAAAAAGAGGAAACTTCCTCCCACTTTCCTACACGCCACATGCCCTTTCCTTGATTTTTTTCTTCTTTTTCTTTATTTCTTTTTATATTTAGGTCCCTCCATTTCTCTATTATTTTTCATTTAAGCCTCTATTTTCACTTAGACATATAAACTTATTTACAATTGACCCTGAAAAGCCCCATTTTTCAATTTCCATATTTTCTTTTTCACTGTATTATTTCGCATTCAATAATCATTTAATCAATATTCGTCTAACAATTCCTAGAAAATACCTGTACCTGCCCAATTATACCCTAATATATAATAAATTTTATTATAGGCCCCAAATGATTTTGCAAGCATCAACGATCAAGAGACTGCCAAAAAGACCTACATAAAATAAGTTGACATTCGATATTTAGAATTTGAGTAAACAATAGATAAATTTACGTTCATTTGCATAGTAAGTTACTAAAAAGCAATAAGCATTTAACAACTTAACCTTGTTGAACACATGAAGTGCAATCAACATTCATAAATAAAGCAGTAGTCATTGGGATGTTAAACTCAAAACATACCAATGGAGAGATATGAAATTCTGGTTTTATCGCAACTTTGATGCCCAATCCAGTTGCAAAACATACAAAGGCAAACAACTTATGAAAAACTTCATGTGATCATAATAGGTATCAAATACCATTAGCAATAATAAAGCACATGTGAAACAAATTTTCAAAAAAAATATATTAATAATAATGAACAGCAACATTTTCACTTATGAATTAAAGATAAAAGTAAAATTAAATTCACAAATTGGTCTCAAAAAATAGAAGAAGTTGCATCGATCACCTAGTATCATCCCATCAATAAAAAATAAAAACCTAAAATCCAAGTAATTATATTTTTCCAATCCATAACACAAGTAAATCCCTATGATTAATGAGAAAGCCAATGAAATTAGAGAAATTAGTAAAATTATTTCAAAAATCTTTCCAAAAAACTGATGAAATTGCAACTTTAGTGTTTTCATGTCCCAAACAATGAAAACCAATCCATGACTAAAAACAAAAAATTATAGATTGATTTTCTTGACCTTTATCTAGCACAATAATTATACGACAAACAAAACTACAAGAGAAGCAACAAGAAATCCTAGATTAAAAAGTAAGGACACTAGGGCATTTTCTATGAGTACCTGAGATAACAGCAAAAGAAGAATCATTTTGCTAATAGGGCTTTTCGAGTAACATCAAAAGAAGCAATGGAGGAAAAAGAAATCATTTATTATTCGTGGAACACGATTTTTCGAAAGAATAAAGGGAGTAGTTAAGAATGGGAGTAAACATGGCATAAATTATTAAAAAAAAAAAAGGGTAAAAATGTCTAAATAAGGTCATAACTTCAAAGTTTTAAGAGGAAGGGTTAATTTTGCAAATTTCATATTATTTTGTCACTTTTAACCAAATATCTCTTTTCAAAAACTATTATCAAGAACGGTTTTCAAAAACAGGAACCAAACAAACTCTTTATTTTCGAGATTCCATGCTTGAATAGTTACCATATGCCAAACAAGTCCACCGCAGATATGAGAAATGACTTATTGAATAAGCTACAATACTCATCTTTTATATAATTTTTTACAAGTATTTTCAGGCTTGAACAACCTCGACTCTCTGCAATATTACTGTACATTGATCATCTTCAAGTTGAATTCTCTCAACACATTCTCTTCCAACACTTGCCCCTCACTAGAGGTGTAATGGAATCGAAATCTCTAGCTTGGGCCTCAACTCAATTAAAAAATTAATAAACATTTATACTTGAACTCAATCGATAAGCCACTTGAGCTCGATTGATTCACAACAATCGACCAAGATTCTCCCATGCTCGGTGCCTCAAATAACTCACGCAGAAATTTCGATTCGTTTTCGATTAGTTCGGAATTGAATACGGGTATCCTATGAGTTGAGCTCGAGCAGCTCACAAATAGCTTGACTAGTTTACACCCCTACAGGGCCATCACCAGAAATCATTACAGGAACACTTCCCTTCCCTGAAATGGTGAAACCGAACACCATCCCGGATCAGAAGCTCCCGGGTTTTTACCAGTGAGATGTATTTAGCAGCCGTGTGACAGTCTGAACATATTCTTGTGTTCTTGATCACCCTTACGGGTTCACCTGCTTTCATCTTGATCAGACCATAGGTGATGGCCAGTTTCTCTGTATGACTTAACAGAATCCTCTCCTTCTCTGCTTCATCCATGTTTTGATATACGCAGTCGATGTCAGGAACATAACCCAGTTTCTTCATTTCTGAAACTAACTGATACATCTCAAAATATATTTCCCCAGAATCTGGATGGGGTTTTCCATGAGAGGAGAACACATGAACCCTCTGGTTAATTTGTATCCAGCTCCATCCCTGCCGATTCTTCACCCCTGCAGTGCTCATCAAATCTCGAAGACGATCCACGTCTTCCCATCTGTTGGAAATGGAGTATAAGTTCATCATCATGATGTAATTAGCAGAGTTTTTTGGTTCCAGCTTGTAGAGATTCTTCGCTGCGGACTCTGCAAACTCGAGATTCTTATGGATTCGACAGGATCCGAGAAGAGCACCCCAGATGGTAGCGTCTGGTTTTAGCGGCATAGAATGAATTAAGTCCCAAGCTTCATCAAGATAGCCAGCTCTACACAGAAGATCAACCATACAGCAGTAATGCTCGAGCTGCTGGTTTATGCCATAATCTGTGATCATACTGTCAAAGTATTTCCATCCTTTGTCGATCAAACCAGAGTTTTTGCAAGCAGAGAGGAGAGCAGTGAAGGTTATGGCATCAGGGCTGACGCCCGCTTTCTGCATTTCATCAAAAATAGGATATTTCCTTTCCTAAGCCCGAAATGGCAAACCCCATGATCATGTAGCTCCAGGAGGCTAATGTTTGTTCTGAATCTCCCTGAAAACATTGTGAGCATTCTTTAAACTACCAGACTTGCTGTACATGTCAATCAGAGCTGTCACTGCAAAAACATCTTCAATTAAACCGCTTCTTATACTGAAACAATGTATCTCTTTACCTTTCTGCAGCAAAGACAGGCCTGCACAAGCTCGAAGCAAGCAGGTATGATGGTAGCTGAATTAGGCGCACACCTCTTGATGCATTTGGATGAAGAACTTGAGAGAATCTATATACCGTTCCCGGCCTGTGAGCATCCTGATATCAGAGCAGTCCATGAGACCACATTAGGGGTCAATCCCAGACTTTTGGTTCCTTGGAGGATGGTCATCGCTTCCTTACCATAGCCCCTTATTGCATACCCGGAAATCAGACCAGTCCGTGTCACCAAATCAGGTTTGATTCCTTCATTTTCCATCTGATTCAGTAGCTTTAGAGCATCTTCAAACATGCCATTGAAGCAATATCCTGAAACCATAGAGTTCCAAGCAAAGATGTTTTTGTTCTTCATGCTGTCGAAAACTGCATAAGCACTGGTTAAGCTATGATTCTTCACATACATGTCTACTAATGAAGTTCCTACATATACATCATAGTCAAATCCATTTCTCAACACATATCCATGAGCTTCCTTCCCCAAATTCAAGAAACCCAGTTCACTAATAGCTTGAAGAATACTAGTCATGGAGATCTGGTTAGGCTTGAAGCCCTCAGCTTGCATTCGTCGTAAAATATTCAGTACTTCTTCTTTATAACCACGAAGGAACTGACCTGACAAAAGGCAATTCCAGGTGACAATGTTTGGTTTCATATCATAGGATTTCAATTCATAGAAAAGATTCCATGCATCATTCAAAAATCCCAGAGCAGCATAACCGGAAATCATCGAGTTGTATGAAGATATGTTCCTGTTATCCATTGAATCGAAAACTCGTCTAGCTAGTTCATGTTTGCCATTTTTGAAGTACATACTGATCAGAGGATTACATACAGATAAATCTGATTCCAATCCAAATCTAAAAACATACCCATGAATCTGCTTTACTGCATTGAGAGCCCCCATTTTTCCACAAGCTTGGAGGACTTTCACAATTGTGGCAGTCTCAGCTTTTAAGAATGACAACTGCATTTTTCGAAACAGCTCCACACCTGTCTGCAATTCCTCACACTGTAAGTTCAGTATAATTGCCTGATTCCACAATAGAGACTCTGGGTTT